>JABUQX010042951.1:15000-20000 GCA_015478945.1 Trachelipus rathkii
AATATATATATATTATATATATATATATAATTAATTGTGAAACAAGGAAATTAAATCTAACATTTCCAAAGATGAAATAAATGCAACAATGAAGTCCATTCGATAAAACATGATACGTAATATAGGTGCATAATATTAAGGAGAACCTACTAGCAAGAATTCTAAATTGAATTCAATGTTCAAATTTCGAAGCTGAAAGAAGGTTATATTTATTGCGTTTCAATGAATCGTATATTAATAAATAAGTCTTTGGCCACAAATAATACAATATATCAAAAAAAATGAGATTTGTATTTGAGCTATGGTCATTTTTGTGTGTTCTAGCGTTGAAACACTTGGATACATAACGTAAATCCTATAGTATATATAGTATATATATATGATATATATATATATTATATATCTATATATAATATATATAATACTATATATATAATTTATATATATATATTTATTAGTTATATATTATAATATATATATATATATAGAACATCTATATATATTATATATATATGTTCATAGGGAATGTGGTTATTCCTCTAATGTAGTATTTAACTTCGTCATACTCAACCCATACTCACGCCTCTATTGAATAGGGTTGCCGTGAGAGGTGGTGTCAATTCTAATATACTTAAGATATATATATATAATATATGATATATATATATATACATATATATATTATATTATATATATATATATATATATATATAGATATTATATATATATATATATATTATAATATAATATATTTATATATATAAATATATATATTAATATATATAATATAATAGTATCTAATAAAATATATATACTTAAAAGAGATTTCTACTTTATAGATATGTATATTTATATTAATTAGTGCGCTCTGCACTCGTTGCATGGTTGGCAACGACCACTATTTTCTTTTCCAATATCTAACGATATTTTTGTTTTTAATTAATTTTCAGAAATTTACATATATATATATATATTATCATATATATATATAAATATAATAATATATATAATTATATATATTATATATATATATATATATAATATTATAATATATAATATAATATATATATAACGCGTATAAATAGTATAATAAGTTCGTTTCCTCCGCGTTTGCAATTATAAATGCAACTTTCCTTAACTGAAATATTTTATACTGAACGAAATATTTGAAATTGGTTTTCCCAATGATTTAAACATTGACTAAATAGGAAAACCCACAAATAAAACTTCGTTGATGGTCCACCCTCCCCTTTTTTTGAAAAGCAAACGATAAATAAAAAAAATTTGTTCGCGCTTCTAAATTGTTTTTATTTATATTTTCTGTGAAGCGCGAATTTCGAGTATATATATACTATATATATTTATATATAATATAAAATATATATATATATTATTAATAATATATATATATTTATATATAGTATATATATATATATATATATATATATATATAATAAATATTATTATATATATATATTTATTATTATTATTATTATATTATTATATTTATCTATTATTATTTTATTATTATTATTATAAATTATATTATTATTTATTATAATTATTATTTTATTATTATATATATTTATTATTATTATTATTATTATTATTATTATTATTATTATAATAAGCGGCTTTCAGGGACTGCGACGACCCTCAGCTGTAGCACATCTCATCAATGTGGGTTCATCCCCTGAACAAAACCAGCAACCATACATCCTTACAAAACCCCGAAATTCGCTCCTATTATGCACCTTTCTTCTCGCCTCTGCCAAACTCACATTCCTCTCCTCCAGGCATTCCTTTACTGACTCAATCCACTTTCTTCGTCCCCATCCGTCATTCCAACACACTCACACTATTCACCCGTTTAACAACGAGCTATCAATCCATCCTATTCCACATGACCAATCCACCTAAATGTAGCTCCGTTATTCTCCATTAACTCATTTCGTCACACCTAACACAACCCTCCTATATCGTTCATTTCCTCAATTTTATCAATTCGTCACCACACTTAACACATCCCTAAGATTGTCTCCTGATACATTTGTACTTAGATCTATACCACTCTATTCAGTACCATAGTTTCACTACTGTAAACAATTAAACACAGTACTACTACATACCTTCCAATGCAAGACGCTATCAGCGCACTCAAACAATTAGTCCTTTTACATCTACCAAGATTAATAGACTGAAGCTACCTTCTACCATTCACACTTTCTTACTAAACTCCCATCATCCGTCCCTTTTTCATCCAACATATATCCTAAATATTTAAACTCAGACACTTGTCCAGTTGCTCACCATCCAATAACCTCGCACCGAAGACTGTCTTCACTCACAACCATAACCTTGCTCTTATCTACGTTAACTTCCTAACCACTCCTTTTACACACCCCGCCAAATCTCTCTTCAATCATCTCTTAATTATTTGTCAGATAAAAGACAGATTTACATTCTCAGGACATTTTATTGTTTCCATCTTTCCTGAGAAAAATGTAAATTAAACCTGTAAAGTGTACACTTTCATGACATATAAGAAATTTAAAACAGAACTATCTATAATTTAGAGCCTAGAAGAATTTCGTTCTATGTCTGAGCCATAGCTTTATTCGATTTCATTACAGAAATCACTTGGAAGCCACTTTTAGTAAAAGTGTGAAACTATTGAAATTTTAATAACCATTCCGATGACAACGTCCCAAAGCAGAGCGCTGTTTCCTTATTTAAAAAGGATAAAACCTATCTTAAAACACGCATGAGGCAAGTAAGCTTTCCGCCTGACAAGCTTTCGATGAGAAGACTTTATTATGGGCAACATAGATTTTAATAATAAAGTGATGATAAATTGCTCCACATCAAAAGATAGAAAGCGGAGCCTTCTTTTTAAATAACACATTGCACAGGTAATACCATAATTTTATTAAAATATTGTAAAATTTTTAATTTTTCTAATTACTGCTTTAACGGTCATCAATGCGTCTCTTTTTTTGAACACACATCCGCACTACCGCGCGCCCACACACCACACACACATATATAGTATAAATATATATATATATATATAATATAATAATATTATATAAATAATATATTATATATATATATATATATATATATATATATATATATATATATTATAATATATATTGTGTGTGTGTGAGAAAATGCAAAATGTCAACACCAATATTTTTTTAGACGAAGCCGCGCCCTGATATATATAATATAGATGCTATATTATATAATATATATATATATATATATTATATATAATATATATATATATATATATAATATAACATATATATATATATATATATTATATAATATATAATATATATAATATATATATAATATATATATATATATATATATAAAATATAATATATATAATTATAATATTATATAATATATATATATATATATATATATATATAATAATATAATATATATATATATAATCATATATATATAATATTATATAATAAATATATAGTATAATTATATATATTTTATATTAAAATATTAGTATAATATATATTATATATATATAATATATATATATATATATATAAATATATATATATATAATATAATAATATATATATATTATAATATAAATAATATATATATATTATATATGTATATATTGTTATATATGATATATTATATATATTATATATATATATATATATAATATATATATAATATATAATAATATATATATATTATATAACGTATATACTATATACTATATATAATATATATATATATAATAATAATATTATATTCTCTGAGTGTAGGTGTTTTTGCCGTTTGTATGCGATTGACTGTGGCGTGATGTTACATCAACTATTTCACTTTATAATATAAAAATAATTTCAATATTTACTTGAGTTGTTTTAAACAGGGAAATGTCAAAGCATTGATTTTTCTTGTCAAACATTTTTACTCCTTTCAATGCAAATTAAGGAAGAGAAGAAAATTTCTTCCTCGTTTTCTTCTTCTTTTTATTTACGGTAAGTGAAGATCAACGGAGCTCATGAAACATAAGCAATTCGTTGGATTGCCTGGTACTTTTCATTAATTTTATCAAATAATTAATCATCTCCTTGGGAATTTGTTGGTTAGTGTGTTGGTCTATATAATTGAGTCATTAATGAACTATGATTCATTAGGATTCGTTGAATACGTACTTTATAAATCTGCTAATATTATGGTGTGTTTGTTGCGGATTGTTGGAAGTACGTTTTCATTTTTTTGTCGTGGTGTGTGCTGGTGTTTGGTGATTTACAGACACAAAATCAATGACATACCCAAATTTAAGGAAATGTTCAATTTTAGCCAATAAAATTGGCTTAGGTTTTATTACTGTTGGGTAAGTAACGAAGGTTAGGTTAAGGTTAAGCTTAGGTTGTTAGAATAGGTTAGGTTAGGTTACGGTTAGTTAGGTTAGGTTTAGGTTTAGGTTTAGTTAGTTAGTTAGGTAGGTAAGGTTAGATTAGATTAGGTTAGGTTAGCGTTAGTTAGGTTAGGTTAGGTTAAGGTTTGTTAGGTAGGTTAGTCAATCTAAGGCTGGGTTGGTTTAGTTGGGCTATGTTAGTTAGGCTCATGTTAGGTTTATGGCTATGTAAGGTTAGGTTTGGGTTAGGTTTAGGCGTATGTTAGTAGAGTTAACCGTATTTAAGGTCGAACCTAGTAGAAAACTACCAGCAACCTTCTTTACTTCAATTAACCAAAATCTTTAATGACATTATTCGGGTGGAAATTCTTGGATCCGAGTATCCATTTTTAGTTAATAATTTCCTCTGACAAATAAACAATAGGAAAAAAATATCATATATCAATAGTTAAGTAATTTGTGTGGGCGAGAAGTATATAATTAAAGACTCATATGTTAATACTTAAATTTGAGACAAATTAAAGAGTACTCGATTTCCATTCATCTGAACTTTCAAGAACTTCTCAGAAGCTTTCAAGAAAGTTCTTCTTGT
>JABUQX010042952.1:7500-20000 GCA_015478945.1 Trachelipus rathkii
GTCAATTTTTGGCCCACGGTAATTTTTGGCTCCCCTTTTTGGTCTTCCGTGGGTCAATTCTTGCGCCACGGTAATTTTTCGGCCAGCCCTTTGGTCTTCCATGGGTCACTTTTGGCCCTACCCTAATTTTCGACCAACCCTTTGGTCTTCCATGGGTCATTTTGGCCCACGGTCCTATTTTTGGCCACTCGTGTCCAACCCGTCACATATTTCGTTCCTAACTTGAAGCATGTAATGTCTACTCCTAACTTGAACACCTAACACAACACAACACACACACACACACCACCACACACACACACACATAAACACTTAAACACTTATACACACATTCACTATGACACTTATGACACACATTCACTTATGAACACCTTTACATTTAACCATAGACAACTTACATTTACACTTATATCATACTTAAAACACACGGCCAATCCTTTGGTCTTCCATGGTTCAATTTTGACCCAGTAATTTTTTGTCATTCCTTTAGGGACTTAGCCCTTTTTTGATGTCTTAAACTTGTTTGACCATGAATTTCGCGCTTAACCTGCATATACCATGGTCAATTTGAACCCACGATAACGTTGAAGGCTTTGATGGTTCCAATCACCGTAAGAAGTACCAGGGATGTTCTATTAGTGTTCTATGATTATTCTAATGAGTGCCAGGTGGAGTGCAGGCGAGGTGCCAAGTGGGTGCAATGAGTGCAATGAGTCAAGTGGAGTGCAATTGCAGTGCCAATGAGTGCATATAGCGTGCCAAGTGAGTGCGCATCATAGTGCAATGAGTGCACTTTTTTCAAAGCTTTTCTAGCCTCTCCTGAGCCCCCCCCCCCCCCCCCCCCCCTAGAAAAAAAAAAAAACCCCCCCTAATTTTTAAGGGGGGGGGGGTTGGGGGGGGGAGGGGCTAGGTTATTAGGTATGAGGATTCGATTGGAGTATATTACAAGTTGCTAGATGCTTCTATCATGAGTTAGTTTCTTTTTCTAACCTATACACACATAACACTACGACACTTATACGACACATTCCTATGACACTTATACAACAATATGACACTTCATTAAACCATAGTACACTTACACTCACACCCACACACAGATACACTTACACTTACACCTACCCACTCGATATTTTGATCTCAGCGTTTGATGCCTCAACTTTGAATGCTCATCTTATGATGCCTAGGCATAATGCCTCAGCATTGATGCCTCAACTTTGCAAGATTTTTCATCTTTGATGACTCATTTTGATGATGTCGTAAATGATCCATTCTATATTGATGAAAGCATCTTTGAAGACACAGCACCTTTGGATGCTCATCTCTAAGCCACAGTATAGAAAAGAGTTTAATATAAGTCTTCCCCTAGTTCATAATTGGAACACCAGGGTGCCGCATGCGCCTCCGCGCAGAGACCGCCAGCCCCGCACCCGCAGGTGCGATTCGCCGGGTCCCCGCCGCCGCTTCCGCCCGCTTGCCGCCTGCAGGCGCAATATTTCGGCGTTCCCGCCCGCCGCGTGCCCGCAGGCGAAATATTCCTGCGGGAATGAAAAATACTACTATACTATATAGCTTCATTCATTTTCAATTTCACCCTTCAACATTTCAAGAATATTCTTTTCAAATATACTATAAGTCCTTCATTTTTATTTCATACTTAAACATTTTTATTAAAAAATTTAAGCCTTTCGCTAAAACTGTAACTCATTACAGACGTATTATTTTAACACAATATTTATTAACATTATCTTTTTTACTTAATACTTTTTTAATTTAATAAATTTTTAAAAATTGTATGTAAGAAGAAAAAATCCCAGAGTGTCTGATATATAATCATTTTTTTTACTACATTGTACGAAATTTTTATTAAAAACAGTTAACATTACTACCTTAAAGCAAGTAATCAGTAAATCAATTAGAGGTGTGAACCTAACAACAAGGGGGTTATTAGTATGCTTTTGTTTTCTGCTTTACCTGCTTTAACTCATGTTTTAACTCATATACTCATGTTTTACTGCTTAAACTCATATATTTATTAACATTACATACCTTAAAGCAGTAAATCAGTAAATGCAACATAGAGGTGTGACCTAGCAACAGAGGGCTTAGTATGCTTTTGTTTAACTGCTTTACTGCTTTAACTCATTTTTACTGCTTTAAACTCATATGTTTTAAACTGCTTTAACTCATATATTTATTACATTACATACTTAAAGCAGTAAATTGTAATCAATAGGTGTGACCTAACACCAAGGGGGATTAGTATGCTGCTCTTGTTTTACTGTTTTACTGCTTGAACTCATCTGCTTAACTGCTTTAACTTTCTGCTTTACCTGCTCTTTACCTTTCTGCTTTACTGTTTTTAACTTTCTGCTTTACTGTTTAACTCAATATATTTATTAACATTAATGTTTTTTTATTCTTTGTTTTAATACTTTTAATTTTAATTTTATTAATTATTTTTATTTATTTTTTATTATTATTTTTATTATTTTTATTATTTTTATTTTTTTATTTTTTTTTTTTTATATTATTTTTTTTATTTTTTTTAAGTTTAGTGTACTATTGTTAATGCTATTGTTATTATTATTTAGACCACACACATTCACTATGACACTTATACACAAATTCACTATGACACTTATACACCATTCACTATGACACTTACACATACCCATAGACACTTACATTTACACTTATACACACGCGGTCGCACACACACACCACACACAACACACACACACACACTTACACTTATACACACATTCACTATGACTCTTATACACACATTCACTATGACACTTACATTTAGCCATAGACAGCTTACATTTACACTTTACACAACACACACCGCACACACCACACCAAGATTTACTTAACACCACGCGAGATTTACTTACACTCACACACAGGGATTTACTTACACACGCAGATTTACTTACACATATAACGTATAATTTATTAAAACATTTTATGTTTTAATTAAACACGTACATTTATATTACTCATTCAAATATTACTAAAATTATTTCAAAGTTTCTTAATACTTCTATAATAAATCAATCATTATCGTTGAAGAAAGAGTTTATTATTAACTGTTAATACTTTTTTGTTTATAAATATGATAACTATCAAGTTTTTAAAATAACTTTATAAAATTTCTTGAAATTTCTCATTAAAAACATTCATTTTACGTACTAAAGCAATAAATCAGTAACGCAAGCCCCTAGCACCCTCTACACCAAGCTATCCGCCGTATATGTTTCTATTGATTACTGCTAAGATAACATTTATTTTATTAAAATCTTTTAGTTCTTATTTAAAATAACAATTATTCACTTTACATTTATATTATTCGGTCGAATGTTAACTAAAAATATTTCAATTTTTTTAAATAATTCCGGATTTTCTTTATTATTATTATTATGTATTATTTTTATTAATCTATGTACATTGGCAGATCCATCACGAGAAAACACAACAACCGCACTCCTTACAGATACGAAACTGTCCTCTCTCTGTAAAATGTGTTGAAAATAACTACTTGGCCTAAAATTAGGATAATCTTTTTTGTGTATCCCGGGGGCGATTTAGACCTAATTCCAGGTCAAAATATATTTCAACTGACCTTTTTCTGTAAAATGTGGTGCAGTAACTACGTTAGGCCTAAATTTAGGCCTAAATTTAGGATAAGCCTTTTTGTATCCCAGGCTGAATTTAAGCCTAATACCAGGTCAAAAGGTAATTCCAGTATAGACAGAATCGAGAATCAATGTTATTATTAAATTTTATAAATATATTCAAACTGAAACATGCTGGAATCGGTAAGATCCTTTAAGCAGGTAAGAAGGAAATGTTTACCTTTCTTGTGAGTGGCCGGAGTAATCCTTATCTCTATATGACCTCTTATGTGATTGGTCGAGAATTATTTTATCGCTTTTTTGGTTTTACGTATGTAAAAACATGTTTTTTTCATAATCCTGAACTGGGGCTCGTTTCATTTAATCTTGAACTATACAATGTAAATATTTATTTCAAAGACAAGTAAAAATAAGGAATACTAAAAACTCTTACTTATATTTAGAAATTTAAATAATCATTAACTTACAATATTTATATATATATATATATACTATAATATTTGTATATATATATATATATATAATACTATTATATATATATATATAATACATATAGTATAATATATATATTAATTTATATTATATACAAGAGTGTTAAATATATTTAACAATGATTTTATATAAGGTTCACATTAAATATAATACAGGAATATTATTTATTAATAGTATAACACTTCCACATACATTTTACACATAATGTTTATGATATTTTATATTAAAATTCTCTAAATTTTTGCAAATATGCCAATCATTTTATATCATTATCGGTGATATAGTTTCGTGTCTCAGTAATACTTCAGTTGAACACATACGTAAAGTTCCCGCCAAGATATCACTAAGTATAATTTACACTTTGGGTCAACTGCAATAAATTCTTTCTTGCATTGTTTTTAAGTAGATAATGAATTTCTGTACGTCTATAGAACTTAGGAAGCGGTCGATGATAACCGTAGGATCATCGATCAGGGTTTCCTTAAATGCGTAGTATTCTTGGTATAACATGTGAATGATAAGCGGTTACGTAATTAGTCCCATATGTCTTCTTCAGCTGTATTAACATTCGCTTACGTACTTCTAACATATATTTCATCTGCGCTAGCCTAGAAATGTAAGAATCCAAATGAATGTAGGTTCAAATACGGCTGTTTCATTATTTTTCTCCCATAATCTAACTTACAACGATTATGTTTTGATGTTTATAAAGAATGAGAATGAGAGTAAGTTGCCTTATCGCTGGTTTCTTCGCACAGGGTAATAACTGTTTCGGTCCAGTTTAAGTTGAGCTTGGTTTAAAGTATTCTGTTAGCCACTCTTCAGTGTGATTACATATAACAAAGTAATTTCATCTGGACTCACGAAATACGCTTGGGTATTATAAAAGGGTGATTGGGTAGCACACTTGAAAAATTAAAATCCATCGGGTTTTCTTTTAAATAAGAATGAAACCCTACTTCCGGGATCTTGATTTCCCCTATATAATTTTGTATTGAAGGTATACATGTTAAGGTGGTTTCATGATTATACAGCTTAGTGAAAATAGGGCCACAACTTTTATTCACAACAGAGTATTGTGCACTTGTGTCTCTATCTAATTCAATCTACCTGTATTTTAAAATGAGCTTTGGGATCTAAAAACACGCATCCTCAATATAATTTTCAATCCAATACAGATAAGGGTTCAGGATACTGAAAACCATGTTTTTACATACGTAAACCAAAAAAGCGATAAAATAATTCTCGACCCATCACATACGAGGTCATATAGAGATGGGATTACTCCGTCCACTCACAAGGAAGGTAAACATTTCCTTCTTACCTGATTAAAGATCTTACCGACCAGCATTTTCAGTTTGAAATATATTTATAACAATAATGATAACATTGATTCTCGAATTCTTGTCTATACTGCAATTAAACCTTTTGACCTGTTATTAGCTCTACAATCAGCCTGGGGATACAAAAAGGCTATCTATTAAGCATACTAAATTTAGGCCTACGGTAGTTACTTGGCACCATTTTCAGAAAGGTCAGTTTGAAATTATATTTTGACTGGAATTAGGTCTAAATCGCCCGGGATACAAAAAGGATTATCCTATATTTAGACCCTAAAGAAGTTATTTCAACACATTTTACAGACAGAGGTCAGTTTCTTATCTGTAAGGAGTGCGCGTTGTTGTGTTTTCTCGTGATGGATTGCCAATGTACATTAGATAAGTAATAATAATAATATAATAATAAAGAAAATCCGAATTAATTTTAAAAAACCTTTGAAATATTTTTCGTTAACATCGAGCGAATATATAAATGTAAGTGAATAAATGTTATTGTTATTTTAAAATAAGAACTTAAAACAGTTTTTAATAAAATAATGTTATGTAGCAAGTAATGTCAAATAGACACATAACGCGTGCATAGCTGGTGTAGAGGGGTCTACGGGGCCTGACTTACTGGATCTTATTGCTTTTAAAGGTACGTAAAATTATGTTTTTTAATAAATTTCATAAAATTTTAGTAAAAGTTCTTTTAATAAAATTTGATAGTTATAAAATTTATAAACAAAAAGTATTACAGTTAATATTAATTTCTTTGCTTCAAAAGATAATGATTGATTTATTAAAGAAGTTTTAAGAAACTTTGAATAATTTAAGTTATATTTGAATGAGTAATATAAATGTACGTGGTTTAATTAAAACATAAAATGTTTTAATAATTTATACGTTATATGTGTAAGTAAATCTGTGTGTGTAAGTAATCTGTGTGTGAGTGTAAGTAAATCTGCGTGTGTACGTAAATCTGTGTGTTGTGGTGTGTGCGTGTGTGTGTTGTGTGGAATAAGTGTAAATGTAAGTGTCTATGGGCTAAATGTAAGTGTCATAGTGGAATGTGTAAATAAGTGTCATAGTGAATGTGTGTATAAAGGTAAGTGTGTGTTGGTGTGTTGTGTGTGTGTGTGTGCTGTGACCGCGTGTGTATGTGTAAATGTAAGTGTGTCTATGGTAAAATGTAAGTGTCATAGTGAATGTGTGTATAAGTGTCACAGTGAATGTGAGTATGAAGTGTTCATAGTTGAATGTTGTTCTAAATAATATAACAATGGCATGACGTAAATAACACTAAGTATACATAATAAATAAAAATAATAAAATACATAAAAAAAATAAATAAATAATAAAATAATAAAAATAATAATAAAAAAATAAATAAAAATAATAATAAAATAAATAAAAAGTATTTAAACAAAATAAAAAGAAAACATGTTAATAAATATATGAGTTAAACAGTAAAACATATAAGTTTAAAGCATCAAAGCAGAAAGTTAAAGCAGTAAACCAGAAAGTTAAAAGCAGTAAGCAAAAGTTAAAGCAGTAAACCAGTAAAACAAAGCATACTAATCCCCCTTGGTGTTAGTCACACCTCTAATTGATTTACTAGATTTATGCTTAAGGTTGTAATGTTAATAAAATATAATTGATTTAAAGCAGTAAAACATATAGTTAAACAGTAAAAACATGAGCTTAAAGCATAAAACAGTAAAAGCAAAGCATACTAAGCCCTAGTTTGCTAGTCACACCTCTATTGATTTACTGATTTACTGCCTTTAAGGTATGTAATGTTTACATAAATATATGAGTTAAAGCACAGTAAAACATGAGTTAAAGCAGTTAAAACATGAGTTAAAGGCAGTAAAGCAGCTAAACAAAACGCATACCTAATACCCTTGGTGTAGGTTACCTCTAATGATTTACTGATTTACTGGCTTTAGGTTTAATGTTATGTTTTTAATAAAATTTCGTACAATTGTAGTAAAATAAAATGATTTAATATATATCAGACACTCTGTTTTTTTCTTCTTACTACAATTTTTAAAAAATTTATATTAAAAAGTAATTAAGTAAAAAAAAAATAATGTTCATAAATATATGTGTTAAATAAAAGGTCTGTAATGAGTTAGCAGTTTAGGCTTCGCGAAAAATTGTTTTTAATAAAAATGTATTAAGTATGAAATAAAAAACACTATGACCCTGAAACTACATAGTATATTTGAAAGAAATTCTTTGAACGTTTAAAAGTATGAAATAAGAAATGAATAACTTTATGTATATATTTTTCATATCCCGCAGGAATATTGCGCCTGCGGGCGCACTCCGCGGGCGGGAACGCGGAAATATTGCGCCCGGGGCGCACGTGGCGGGCGGGATAACGCGGCGGGCCGGGGACGCGCGGGCGGGGACGCGCGGATAGCAACCTTGCGGGTGCGGGGCTGGTTGTCTTTGCGCGAAGGGCGCATGCTGCCCTGGTGTTCCAATTATGAACTAGGGAAGACATTAATATTAACTCTGTTCTAATGATGTGGCGTAGAGATGAGCCATCAAAGTTGAGCTTCATCAAAGTTGAATCATCAATATAGATGGTATCAAAGATGACGTCATCAAAGATGAGTCTTCAAAGATGAACCATCAAAGTTGAGGCAACAATGCTGAGGCATTTATGCTGGGGCAATAAAGTTGAGGCATCAAAGTTGAGGATTCAAAATATCGCAAAATATCGAATGTGTGAGTGTAAGTGTAAGAGTATCCTGTGTGTGGGGTGTGAGTGTAAGTGTAATATTGGTTTAATGTAGTGTCATGTGTGTATTAAGTTCATAGTGAATGTGTGTATAAGTGTCGTAGTGTACTGTGTGTATAAGTTGTTTAGAAAAAGACTCAACTATAGCTAGGAAGCATCCTAGAACTTGTAATATCCCAATCGATCCTCATACCTTATAAACCTAGGGGTAGACACCCATATTAGGGCTAGTCTAGGCCAGGGGAGGCTAGAAAGGCTTGAAAAAAGTGGCACCTCCAGTTGGCACTCATGTGCACTCATTGGCCTATGTGGCCTACTTGGCACTCATTGCACTCACTTGGCACTCATTGGCAATCATTGGCACTCACACTGGCACTCGCCTGCACTCACCTGGCACTCACTAGGCACTCATAGAACACTAATAGAGCATCCCTAGGTACTTCTTACGGTGATTGGGAACAATCAAAGCCATCAAAAAAATTACCGTGTTCAAAAATTGACCCATGGTATAATGGCAGGTTAAGGCCGAAATATCATGGTCAACCAAGGTTAAGACATCAAAAAAGGCTAAGTCTAAAGGAAGGACAAAAATTACCGTGGGTGGTCAAATTGACCCATGGAAGACCAAAGGATTGGCCGATGTTTTGTACGTGTGTATAAGTGTAAATTAAGTGTCTATGGTTAATGTAAGTGTCAATAGTGAATGTGTGTATAAGTGTCATAGTGAATGTGTGTATACTGTTTGTAAGTGTGTGTGTGTGTGTGTGTGTGTCGCTGGTGTGTGTGTGTGTAGTGTGTGTGTGTGTGTAGGTGTTTTCAATGTTAGGATAGATCCATAACATGCGTATCAGTTAGGAACGAAATATGCTGACGGGTGGGACACGATGGCCAAAAAATTGGCCGCTGGCCAAAATGACACCACTCGCGCCAACACCAAAGGGTTTTGGTCGAAAATTAGGTGGGCCAAAAAGTGACCATGGAAGACCAAAGGGACAAAAATTAGTGGGCCAAAACTTGACCCACGGAAAGACCAAAAGGGTAGCCAAACAACTTACCGCTGGGCCAAAATTGACCATGGAAGTCCAAAGGGTAAGCCAAAAATCTACCGTGGCAAAATTGACCCATGAAGACCAAAGGGTAGCCCAAAAATTACCGTGGGCAAAATTGACCCATGGTATCGGGCAAGGTCAAGACCGAAATATCAGGGTCAAACAAGGTAAAGACATAAAAAAGGCCTAAGCCCCTAAAGGAAGATCAAAATTACCGTGGGCAAAAATTGACCCATGGTCGAAAAAATTAGGGGCGCAAAATAGGGGGCAATACGTAACAACGGTTGCTGACGCAACCGTTTGGCGCAACCTTCTCGAAGGGTTGGCCAAAAATTAGGGTTGCCGAAAAAATTAGGGTTCTCAAAAAATTAGGGTTCTCAAAAAATTAGGGTTCTCAAAAAATTAGGGTTCTCAAAAAATTAGGGTTCTCAAAAATTAGTGGGTTCTCAAAAATTACGGTTCTCAAAAAATGACTTCCCTAGAAAGGACAAGGGTAGGTAAAAATTTGGGCCAAAATTGACCCATGGAAGACAAAGGGTTGGTCGAAAAAAAGGTCAAGGCCAAAAAAGGTGAAGGCCAAAAAAGGTCAAGGTCAGGTCAAAAATTCGAGCTCAAGAAAGGTCGCGGTCAGAAAAGGTAAAAAAAGGTCGCGGTCATTTTCGTCCGGAAACTGAGCCCTACTACTTACTACGTTTTACATCGTAGATCATAAGAGCACTACTTAAGAGACGTTCACTGCCAACACTTCAGCGCGGAGGTGGAGGCGGAAGGCGGAGGGCGGAGGGTGGAGGGCGGAGGGCGGAGGTCGGAGGGCGGAGGGCGGAGGGCGGAGGGCAGAGGGCGGAGGGCTGAGGGCTGAGGGCGGACAAGTAAGGTAAGTCCTTGCTAACAGTTAAAGATTAAGATACGTCTCTTCAAGCTTCCTCCACTATGCAAAAGGGTCTTCGTCATGGAAAATGCGTTTGTTTTTGTTGTACTGGTCAACGATTTTTGATGGCTGTTCAGACAGCTGTTCATTTACAATCCACATCATAATTATTTGAATATAGAATTGGATTAATGACGACTTTGACAATGATGCTTCTAGATGGTTTTGAAACAAGGTTTTGCTGTTCTTTGTGTTTCTTGAACTATTTCAGACTTGTTTTTTTGAATTTTATCACATTTTCGACCGACACCGACTTTAATTAACACTCTCCCTAAAAAAACAGAGAAATGAAAATATTTGTTTTTCTTGTTTAGGGTCTAAAAACGTAGCTATGTAATCCAAGTCGTTGCTCTCTCTCTCTCTCTCTCTCTCTCTCTCTCTTCTCTCTCTCTCTCTCTCTCTCTCTTCTCTTCTCTCTTCTTCTCTTCTCTATGTCATCTCTCTCCTCTCTCTCTCTCTCTCTCTCTCTCTCTCTCTCTCTCTCTCTCTCTCTCTCTCTCTCTCTCTCTCTCTCTCTCTCTCTCTCTCTTAAAGAGAACCTTTTGTTCATTTCTCTAAATATCGTCTCTCGCATCATTTTTTATTCCTTTACTGATAGTGTCTGAGGATTTTAATAAACTCTTCGCCACGGTTAAGAGAGGAATGACGTCAGAATTTTGCTAGTTATCTCGGTGACATTTCAAAAGGTTGGAGTACTGTAGTACAGTTGGTTATAATATATCCTAATGGGACGCTAAGACATTTATTTTATCATTAGAGCAAACGTGCAAGCAATTAGATGCAGATAGTTCTTGTATATTTATCATCATTTTCCGGTTGCTATTTCAGTTATAACGTCTTGTATTACTGAGAGTTGTGAAACGTTAATTATGACTATTTTCTTTAGCTCTTCTTGAGCATGGTCAAATGATTAAAATTGCCGCAATTGACCTACATTTTCAGAGAACTTTGCTGACTGATGTTTGAGATGTCACATCATTTCTAATGTAAATGTGTAGTTGTTGACTGGTAGAGTTTATGTTATTCCCTCAAGAAAGAAACAAAGATCTTTATATTGGCATCAGTATCCCTCATGACACAGTGAATTTCATATATAGATTGGTTCTGTGTGTATAACATTTCATTAAATATCTCTGAGATATTTACCCGTGTGATGTTCAGTTGTGCTTCAACGCACAACACAAAATTTTGGCGCTTGAAATCCTTGTCAGAGAGAACAAAGAAACTGTTGATTGTGTATCTGAAGAAAGTCAAGAACTTCAACGTGAGAAATCAGAAGATCGTTCATTATTATTATTTCTTCAAATTTACTATCCATAATTTTTGTTTTTTCGATTTTAACGTTCTTTTTATTTTCTATACAACTTTCAAAAGTAATCTGCTTCATTTTTAAAGCTGGTGTTGGAGATTCCCTTCCTCTTTTTCTCAGTTTTCTTTTCTACAAATTCCTTGTGTTTGCTGTTAAAATGGTTTCTTAACCCAGATATTGTTCTTCCTTTCCGGGAATAAATACGATTGCAAAGTGTACGCAATTTGTGATGTCATTAGAAATAATATCGAAGTAATCCCAAATGTAGACTGGATGTGGATGCCATTGTGCAATTGCTTAAGCAGTTAATCTTGAACGCATATATACTCATACGAATAAGTCTTTCAAAATTGTTAGACTTCGAGTGTGACTAAAATTATTGCAGTGATCCCGAGACGATATATAGTCAATTCATTCTATTCACCTTGTCTAAAAAGTCGGCAAATTCTCTAACAAGTTCCACCGAACCGGAGCGTCTTATATACGCATTCGCATGTGTCTGAGTGCGGATGCGAATAATCTATTTTTAATATTCGCAAATGCGAATGTGAATACGGCTAAATATTTTTTTAATATTAGCGAATGCGATGGTTAATGCGAATATTGAAGAACATGCTAATTATCATTTTTAGTTGTGTTCGGAATTCGACTATTGCTGGAATCGGTTTCAGATGTATGAAAAACGGACAATAATGCTTTTGCTAATAGACCCATTTTTCGGCAGAAAATATAGGATACGCACACCCAAACGGCAAAAACAGTTTTCCTTCAAATGAAAATACAAAGCAAGGCAATAGAGCCACAGAAAAATAACCAAAATTTATGTTTAATGGTTCAGAAAAAGCTGTAGTTTGCCTTTTATTTGGTGTAAATTGGATGAAAATTAAGAAAATTATGAGCATTTCCAATTTGGGCCAGTCCTAAGAGTAGTAATCCCTGGAAAAGCCGCAAAGAAGATGGGAAAGATCAGTCTGCCAGCCTCTGAAAGGAAATGAAATCACGCTAGT
>JABUQX010042952.1:27500-34484 GCA_015478945.1 Trachelipus rathkii
CTACTTTTATGATTAAAAATCTATGCTTTCGAAGGGTAAAGAGAGTTGCGTTGCTATAAAACAGGTTAATTTTGAATAAATATTTGAAAATTGCTTTAATAAACATTGAAAACTGACATAAATGTAAATTAGTTCGGGAGATTCAAGACCAAACAAAGCTCAAGGTTCAATAATTTTTTTAATGCCGGTGTAATATATTATTGCAGTACTTTTGTGTTGTGAGAAGAGTTTGAGTAACTTTATCTCTGTAGTCATATCAGATCTTTGTTTGTTTTCGGAGCAAGTAAATTTCTTTCACAAGGAAGAAAACTAGAAAGCTGGGCAGACCCTTTTGTCAAACCAAAGTTTCTGGCTATGTCGTAAAGTTTACTTGACTTAATGGTTTAGGTAGGTTTATATCCATGCCCGGGGGATGATCCGATAAGAACTTGTAATTGTTCTCAAACTCTTCATCATTATTTCTTTTGAAATGAAAGTACTTTCGTAGCTTTGTTGTTATCCGGAACTCTTAAAACAGAAAGAAAGGAAATGATCGTGAATAATAAAACCATGATATTTGCCTCTTTCCCTTTAATCAAGGAGTCCTAAATGTATATTTAAGACAGTAAGTAAACCATTGGAATATAATTACTTAAGCAATACTATAATTGCTTCTGTAGTATTAATTCATGTCATTCTTCATAAACTGGTTGCAACTGTATTAATGCAATAAGTTAATACCTAGGGGGGTGAAGGAAATATGGATGTGTAAAGTCTCCAAACAATATTGGATGAAGATGTTCAAATTCG
Source organism: Trachelipus rathkii (assembly GCA_015478945.1). Lineage (NCBI taxonomy): Eukaryota > Metazoa > Arthropoda > Malacostraca > Isopoda > Trachelipodidae > Trachelipus > Trachelipus rathkii. Next base: position 28,290 of record JABUQX010042952.1, read on the forward strand.
TCTTAAAACATTTTTGTTATATTTTTTGGTTCTTTTACACAGTCTGCTTTAAACACTGATAGACTTGATTTATTAAACAAGTGTAGTCTCCAATCAGTCGATGTTTTAAGTGACTTTATCTTAAGTTAAAGATTAAAAAAAAAATATTCAAGCATCGTTTTAAAGACTAAACTCACATATACTTGTATTGATATTAGGTTATTGCGAAAGTAGAAAATCCATTAATAATCATCATCTTCGTTCCAACAAGACGGGAATACCGAAATGAAATCATTCTCCTCGAGCGTATCGGTCGCAATTATTCTATTATATAAATCATCATTATAATTATTAATATTAAAATAATTATTAGTATTTATTATTATTATTATTATTATTATTATTATTATTATTATTATTATTATTAACAATGATATTATTATTATTATTATTATTTTAATTATTTTGATTATTATTATTTATTATTATTATATTTTAATTATTTATTATTATTAATAATACATAATTTATTTCGTTTATTATATTATTATTATCTAATTGAGTTAGTAAAATGAATTATTAATATTATTATTATTATTATTATTGATGTTATTTATTTTCAATTATTATTAATTAGAGTTGTGAATTATCTCATTATTTTCATTATATAATGTATTGATTATTATTATATTAATATTTAATTATTATTATTATATTAATAAATATTAAATATATTATTATTATATGGTTGCATTTTTATATCTGATTTTTATATTTTTATAAAAACTGAAATATAAACTAAATTATAATAATGTATTAAAATTATTAAATTATTTAATATGTGTATTGATATTTATTGATTATCTATTATTATTGTTATATAGGAAATGGCTAATTTTGTATAGTATTATTATTATTATTATTATTTATGCATTATTTAAAAAGTAAATTAATTAATTATAATATTATTAATATATTATTATTATAATTATTATATATTATTATTTATTATTATTATTATTATTATTATTATTTTAATTATTAATTATTATAATATAATTATTATTAAATTTTTAATATGATGTATGAACATATTTAATGAAAGTTTAAAATGTTTATATAAATAAATATTAGAAAGAAACAAATGAATATCGAAAAAAATAACCAAAAAAATAATATTTATTTGTATCAAAATAAGACTTTAGAATAATCGATAAAGTTAGGGGATAATTAAATGCCAAAAATTTAGTCATACATTAGGAAGAGCCGCCGGAAGACATGGGACTGAGTTTGCACTTTAGCCGCAAAAAAATGGTACAAAATTTGAACAGAAGTAAGATATGAAAAATCGTTTTGAAGGGTCAGAAATCAGTTATCCTTTAAGACATATTCAACAAAGATTAATTATTAAATTAATATAATTATTATTATTATTATTGCTATTATTATAGAATTAATAAATAATTTAATTCAAGATTATTACAATTTATTATATATATGATTATTATTATTATTATATTATTATTAATTATTATGATTTAATTCAATTATTATTATTATTACTTAATTATAATATATTGGATTATGAAGATGAACTAAGTTAAGTATTTGTATTTAAATTATTAAATTGATAAAGATAACATTGAAGATTTAAAAAATTACTGTATTTAATGGTTTACAATTTTATTGTCATATAAGATATTTGCCATTTTATTATTTATTATAATATTAATACATTTAATTATTAAACTTCGTATATTATAATTGTTCAATTATTATTATTATTGATGCAGAATGAATATTATCATGGTAAAAAGTGCTAGTGGCTTACGCTTGTAACGTTTGCGTGTAGTCATATCATTGTTATCAAAGTATAAATCTGAAATACTAGAAAGGATTAAAAAAGAGAAATTAAAGACCTAAAAACACACAGGAAATTTTTTTCGGCTAGGCAGAGACGAACACCACCCTGTACGGCGTAGGGAATTAGTATCATAGGTAGTGGGCTCTTAGTTTTTTTTTTATAGAAATAAGGTTGTCAAGATTTTAGTCCAAAAAAGCGTTAAAATTAAAAATGCCTATATGAAACAAAGGACATAAAAATGTTAAAAATAAAAAATTACTCGCCTTTAAAACCTCAAATGTGGTTTTAAATAAAAACTATTAATTAGAACGAGAAGATGAAAACTAAATGAAGAAAGAAGACGCAGAACTGTTAAAATATAAAAGAACTTAACTAAAAACTGCTACTGTAGAAAAAAACGTCAATTGGTTTTTTAAGGTAGGGGTAAAGATTGTTTGGTTACGTGCACACAAAACCCGTTATAAGATAGTAAGAAAATCAGAAAACACAAATAGTGTTGATTGTTTTCAGAAAATTATAAACATTTTTGTATATCTGAGGAAGATATAACCAACCTACATTTGTTACCTGGAATTTTTTTTTTTTTTTTTTTTTTTTTTTTTTTTCTTCTTAAACAATCAAACGTGACACAGATATACATATACAAAAACACACATTTAAAAATTCAAAATCTCGATTTAACAAAAGTTATTTAAACTGACAAAAAATAACTACAAAATTTTTTTTTTTTTTTTTTTAGATCAAAATTTTTAAATTATCCAGTAGAATAGCTAAAAAGGTGAGGGATATGTAGCATTTCTTGTGGATAAGCGCTCACGTCGTACTCATTCCCAGAAGAAAATAATAATAGTTATTAAAAATTCTAAGTAATAAAAAATATATAGGGTCTACGGGGGACCGCTCCTGGTTCTTCTCCGCGCTCGGATCTGGGCGTAACTGAGGTTACGTAAGTTTTATGGTTCGCGCGCCACGTGAAGAACCATTGTGTTTTAAAAATAAGAAAAAAAAATTGGAAATGTGTTTAAGTATGAAAGTGAATACTTTTATGACCTTATGTGGATCAATTGGAAAAAAGAAAAAGAAAATCTCCTAAGAAAGAGAAAATCTGATGTATTAAAGTAGAAAATTATTTGAAGAAATGAAGTGCTTTTTATACACCTTTTTAGTTATATAATTTTTTTTTTTTTTTTTCGATTTTTTTTTTTTTTTTTTTTTTTTTTCTTATCACAATTTTACAATTGCTAATGTCACCTATTCAAGTTAACTCTGTTACCGCGGAAATATTGTGCGGCCTGGGGCGCACGCGGCGGGCGGGGAATTTTGCCTGCGGGCGCAACGCGGCGGGCGGGAATTCGCGACGGTGTTCACCTGCGGACGCGGACTTTGAAACGTTTGCGGTCACTGTCTCAACTGTGTAATCTTCTAGACTATATATTCTGTTCATGCTATAAGGTGTTCAAAATACTAATCGTAGTAAGGAACATTCTAGCATTGTAAATGTACACCTATTCGATTCCTCATACCTTATACCCCCTAGGGGTAGACACCCATAATAGGGCTATTCTAGGCTCAGGGGGAGACTAGAAAAGACTTGAAAAAAAGTGGCACTCAGTTGGCAACTAATGCGGGGCACTTCACTTGTCTATGTGGCACCTCACTTGGTCAAAACTCATTGGCTACTCCATTGGCAACTTCATTGGCCTCCATTGGCAACTCACTTGGCATCCACTGGCACTCACCTGGCACTCATAAATACTCATAGAACAACTAATAGAACATCACTAGATACTTTTTACGGTGATTGGGAAAAAAGTTGAGGCATCAAAGTTGGGCATCAATAATGCTGAGGCATCAAATTGTACGAGAATCAAAAGGTCAAGGGCGAAATAATCATGGTCAAACAAGGTTTAAGATCAAAAAGGGCTAAGTCCCTAAAGGGAAAAAGACAAAACAATTACGGCAAAAAATTGACCCATGGTATCTGTCAAGGGTTTGTATGTGTGTGCGCACGCGTACGTGTGTAAATAAAAGTGTAATGTAAGTGTCTATGGGTAAATGTTAGTGTCATAGTGAATGTGTGTGTATAAAGGTAAGTGTGTGTGTGTGTGTGTGTGTGGTGTTGTGTGTGTGTTGTGTGTGTGTGTGCGCACGCGCACTCAGTCGGTGTCTGTCGGTCGGTCCCCAATACATTGCGTTCACAAGGTTAGGAACGAAATATGTGACGGGTGGGCAACGAGTGGCCAGAAATTGGCGTGGGTCAAAATACGCCTGGTGTAAGGTCAAGAGCGAAATATCATGGTCAAACAAGGTAAAGACATCAAAAATAGGGCAAGCCCCTAAAGCGAAGATCAAAAATTACCGTGGGGCAAAAAATGACGCCATGGATACCAAGGGTTTGGTCCGAAAATTCCGTGGGCAAAAAGAAACCCATGGACAGACTCAACACGGGTACCCCTCGTCCAAAAATTTTTCCGTGGGCCCAAAATTGGGACCCCATGGAGACCAAAGGTAGCCTATAAATTACCGTCTGGCCCAATTGACCTGCCATGGAAGACCAAAAGGGTTGGTCAAACAGGTTACAGATACAAAAAAGGGCCTAACCTAAAGGAGATCAAAAATTAACCCTGGCAAAAATTGGCCCACGGTTCGAAAAAATTAGGGGGGCCGTAAAATAGGGGGGTAATAAGTACAACGGTTGCTGAACCGCAACCGTTGGCGACACCTTTCTTCGAAAGGGTGCAAAAAATTAGGGTTGCCGTAAAATTAGGGTTCTCAAAAAATTAGGGTTCTCAAAAAATTAGGGTTCTCAAAAAATTAGGGTTCTCAAAAAATTAGGGTTCTCAAAAAATTAGGGTTCTCAAAAAATACCGTGGGCCAAAAATGACCCATGGAAGACCAAAGGGTTGGTCGAAAAAAGGTAAAGTCCCAAAAAGGTAAAGGCCCAAAAGGTCAAGGTCAGGTAAAAAAATTGGGCGTCCAAAAAGGTCAAGCCCAAAGTAAAGGTCAAAAAAGTCAAGGCAGGTACGTCGTGCAATATAGCCGGTCAAGGTCAGGTCCTGACACCTGTGGTCAAAATGACCAACACGTCCGGAATTCCGCTATTACTACTCTTGGTGTTTCTTTTTCTCGAGAAATTAATTAGAAGGATCACATTATTTCTCTTTCTGAAATGAAGAAATGAAAGAAATGAAAGAAATGAAGAAATGAAGAAAGTTTAAGAGGTGTTCAAATTGTCAAAATATAAAGTGGGATTGTATGTATATTTGTTGTTCATATTCATATGGTGTACAACACATTGGAAACTATTGACACAGTGAAAACAACTGATAACTACTTCAGGCCACCAATGCGGACAACTACTGTATTTTAATGGAAATTTTTTTTCACAGAGACTGAATGGACAAAACTATCACAAATATGCAGAACAAGGTGAGGGCAAAGCTACGATGGATTGTTACGATTTAGAAATGTTTTAAAATCAATTGTTGAAGTTTTAGAGGAGTTTGAGATGGATCAATTTATTGAACCTTCTTTAAAAACCTCAAACTCTTTGAAATCTGTAAACATGAGTGAATTGGTTATAAGTTTAATTATAATGTCAACTTTATTCTCTTTCACTCTTCCATTAAGTACTATATTGTAGTCTCCATTATTAGTGAAACCAACTGAACTCAATCATCTTGAAAATGTGATGAATGTTTTGAAAGATTTTCGAGAAAACATTGATAAAAAACTTGCAAGCAATTTGGTATTTACAACTGAATTTCTGCTTTCTGTTAATTAATTAACGAAGAAATAAGAATGTTTCTGGTCAGGATCAATGTTAAATGTAAAGAAACAAAGAAATTACAATCCATTTTTATTGATGAATTTTTAAACCAGTTTCAGAACAAGTTCTTAAGCCATAGATCCATACTTACCAATTTTTATAAAGTAATTCAATCGATATCTATTAAATTTTTTTACATATTTTAAAATAAATTTGATCAGTACAGTCACATTTCGATCGATACGAATTCTATCATCTATTTTACTCGCATCTTGCACTCCAGAAAGATCTTTATCTAGTTTGAAAAGTCTCAAAACAAACTTTCTCATTTATACAGAGGTGGAAAGAATAGCAGGGCTGGCTTTAATTAGTGTTCATCATAGCTACACAATGTAAATGGAAGAAATTATAATTCATTTTGCTGTTAAGAGAGCAAGAGGAAGAATTTTGTTATATGTAAAGTAGTATTTTTTTTGTATTTGGAAGTTACTGTCAATCAGATTATTTTATACCAAAGCAAGAATATATATATATATATATTATATATATATATATATTTAAATTATATTATATATTATACTAT
>JABUQX010042953.1:0-57500 GCA_015478945.1 Trachelipus rathkii
TAATATATATTATTAATAATAATATATTATAATTATATATTATATTAATATTATATATACTATAATATATATATATATATTAATATTACTTATATATAATTAAAATATATAGTATATATATATTACTAATATATATTATATATATAATATATATATATATTATATATATATAAATATATATAATATATAATATTATATATAAATTTATAATATACTTATTTCCCGATCTTTTTTTTTCTCAAAAAACGCATATCACCCATCTTTTATTAGAGAGCTCAAACGCTTATCGAAAAAAAATATATCCCAAGATTCTCGTCATATTTATTAGTATACTTGAAGCTGTAAGAATGAAATTCACATGCAATAACGCAGTTATTAAATATCTATAATCTATTATTGGGCGATTTTGAAATTATGATGCCCTAATAAAAAAATTGAGATCGGGCATCAACTAATCTAAAAAAATACGCTGAAGTACTAATTTTTCTTCTATTATAATCTATTATTATTTTTTATTTGTTATGTTTTATTTTTTATTATTGTTTTGTCATTATTATTACCATCCATTAAATGTAAGGACGTACACCACACCAAAGATACGTGTGCCGTGCTGAAATTTCGTTTTTCTGCTAACTCTAGTAATAAGTATTATATTTTATTATATTATATTATGAAGTATTTATTATTATTATATTATTATTATATTATTTATATATATTATTATTATTTTATATATTATTATTATTATTTAGAAATTTACATCAGCTTCTAATAATATGAGGGAAAAATTTACAAGCCTTTCCAACTTCCTAAAGGTATCATCGCTATGATTGATTTTCTTAAGACTATTCTAGAATTAAATAGAACAACCGCTTTCTGAATTTTAATCTAATATTCGCCTGGCCACTTCAGGCATCATCGAGACGAGTTCAAGACTAATTTACAATTATGAAACAAAATAAATATTATTTTAAATATAATGTGATAATATATATATATTTTATAATCAACGTAATCTAAAATCCTTAAATAATAAATATATCAATGAAAAGGACTCTATCAGGCAAACCCTAAAAAATGGTTCAAAAAAAATTCTCATTCATTATACTATGTGATAACGGCTGCCTTTTTATAAGGACTCAGCCAGCCTCAATTCAAAAATTTCCTGCGTGTGAGATGTCAAAATTAGAAATATCGGAGTTGGGTTTGGGTTCTGTTCGTTTTTAAATGATCAAAATTATGGGCTATATCTATGTTGTAACACGGATTTGAAATTAGTGTTATACCGATGCTAAGAGGCTACAGCATCTTTTTACAATGAATCGGTATACCACAGATTCACATTCTCCTTAGTCCACTAGGCTCTTTCTGAACATAGAAGAAATTCAAGGGCTTGTAGTAAATCTAAGTTTATATCATTTAGTGTTAGATTTGGACTATAGATTGAATTGTTTAATAAACTCAAGAAAACTGTCAACAATTTACATATTTTATGCTGCATATTTTCTACAAAGGATATTAATCAATCCTAGTGATACAATTATTCAAAAACAATCACAAAAACTAAGAAATTTATGGGGTGAGTATTATCCTAAGCCATAACTCTAAAATTATAATCTTCAATTATTAATACTATAGCTGAAAATATCGACTGAAAAAGGCCTCATAAATTAAGTTTCCGAAAAAAAAATAAAAATTTACTACAAAAACAAAAGAAATTGAAATTTAAACAACCATATATTACTTCATGAGAGAAAAGGAATATAAACTATAATTACAAAAATTTTTTAAAACTTAAACTAAAATATTCGTTCTCAACATCACTAAGATAAACACTTCCCACTCCTCTAACCGTTAAAGAAGCCATTTATCTTAAAGCACTTATAAAAAGAACAGAAATTCTCCTGAAGGGCGCCTAATTAACCCATAGCCCGAAGAAGGCGATGCAGGAGGAGGGAGGGAGGGTTCGGAGTGGGAAGTGAGGCACAATCAACTAATAATAAGCGATGATCTGAAAAAATCAATTAATGCTTAATCTCGCCAAATGACGGACAATAATATTAAAATAAAAATTCTAAGAATCGGTTCTTACAACAACGACCACTTATTTGGTCTTCCAAAAATTCACAAAAATTCAGAGAATCCCCCCTTAAGACCTCATCATAAACATTGCGCGGACGGTTAACTCACGACATGCACATATTAATGACATTATGCCGTCCCGTACATGACTCAAGAATATCGTTAAAAATACTGAAGAATTTTTACTTAAATTAGACTGGAAAGTTTAACACCAAATACAAGATATTCTAGATGTTGAAAAGTTGTTCACAAAAACGTACTGTAGAGATACAATTGAGAAAATATTAAACAGGACGTACAACCATCCTTCATTACAACTTCCCAATACTGATAAATCTGGTTTAAGAAATCTTTTAACCAAATGCACTACTATGACTCCTTTTGAATTTGATGGAAAAAACATATATTCAGGTAGATGGTGTTTCCATGGCTCCCCACTTGGACCAACGTTCGCTGACTTCTACATGTCGCAATATTGAAATTTAATAATTAAGGCAAAAAAATAATTTTTCAATCCCAGGACATATAACGATATGTTGTGCACCTTCTTCTTCAAAGCGTGCATGAAGAGTAATCTTCTTATGATAACTCCAAAATTTAATGCTAAATTTTACTTTGAAAAATCTGAAATAACTCCTTCCATTTTTTAGACGCTAACATCTCCTATCCAAGTGGAACCCTCACCACAATATTTACGTCAAACTAGAACAAAGGTAAAACTATTTTCAATTCACACTTACCCCTTACATTACCAAATCGCCCCCTAATTAAACTTAACGCATCAGAGATTCCGTATTTCTCTGACATGGAACTTTTTGACGCAGACTCCAAGAATTAAACAGAATTAAACAACTTTCCCCAATATCTACTAGATAATCATTAAAACCTTTATAAATAAGAAAGTTTCTTCCGAAGAAAAAGCGAAGATATAGATAACTGACATTCTTTTCAGTACCCAAACATAATAATTTAATTTGAAAATACAAGTAAGATAATTCAAACCACATCAAGTCCAATCTCATAAAGATATAAAATTAATCTTAACTACAGCCATTTAACTTTCGTCTATGTTCAAAAGAGTAGTGGCTAAGGAATGTGTCAGTGGTCTATACCATTTCATTTGTAAAAAAGATGGCTTGATGCCTCTTACATAGTTATAACCACTTAAATTCTCTCAAACTCCTGGTCTCAAACATAATCAGCCCAGTAAGATCTTTGACACTTAAAACACAAACAACCCCAACCCAAATCTCTATATTTCTAATTTTGACATTCTACACCGTGCAGAATTTCTTGAATTGAGGCTGGCTGAATCCCTCTTAATAAAAGGCCACAGCCATATAACATTAAGTTCTAATGAAATGGAAATTTTTTGAACTTTTTAGTTTTGCCTAGATAGAGTCTCTTCATTATATATTATATTTAAGATTTTAATTTACGTTGATTATTAAAAAAGTTATTTTGTACTTCACATTTATATTAAATATATTATTTGTTAATCAATCGTTAAATTTAGTCTTGAAATCTCGTCCATGATGCCTGAAGGGCCAGGATATTAAATTAAAAGTTCAGAAAAAGCTTTCTATATTTCTAGAGAAATAGTCTTAAGAAATCAATCATTAGTAAGCGATATACTTAGGAAGTTGAAAGGACGTAAATCTACATTTATTATTATTATTTTATTATTATTATATTATTATTATATTATATTATTATTATTATTATATATTCATTATTGTTATTGATATTAATTATTAAATTAATTTATTTAATTATTATGTTAATAATATTAGGGTTTTAGTATTTATATTATTAAATTATATTATTTATATATTATATTATTACATTATTATTTATATATTATTATTTATTGATTATTATCATTTTTATTTGATTTTATTATTATTATTAAACTGGACTACAGTTTATGATATTTATTAATAATAAAGTTGACTATTACCGGAATTGGAAATTCTGTTAATTTTAGTTAATAGTATAATTATTAATTATTATTATTATTATTGTTATCAATATATCCAAAAAAATAATATCCTAATATATTATTTTTAGCAATTATTATTATATTTTCAATATTAGTATTTATTATTACTATTATCATAATTATTTTTATTATTACAATATACAATTTACAATTATTATATATTATATATATTTATTATTATATTATATTTATTATATATTATTATATTGTTCAATATAGGTTTACATTACCACTATATTCAATATTATTATATTATCAATAATTAATTATTATATTATATTATATATTATATTATTATATTATTATTATAATATATTATATTATTAGATATTATATTATTATTTATTGAATATATTATTATTAATATTGTATATTCTAGGTTCCCGATTTGGGAGTATAATAAACATTAGATAAGAACACAACTATTCGGAAAACCTTCCAAATTTATATATAATTATTATAATTATATAAATATTATATATATATACTTAATATAATATATATATATATATATATATATATATATAATATATATAATGCAGCATAGAAAAAAGATACGTAGCATGACATAAACATGGGATATATATAAAAAGATATATAATGATTAATTATATATATTATATATATATATATATAATATAAATATATATATAATATTATATATATATATATAATATATATTATATATATATATATATATATGTATATATATATATATATATATAATAATATATATTATATATATAAATATATATATTTATATTATATATAGTATATATAATATATATACATACAATATATATAATAATATATATATATATATATATAATATATAATATAATATATATATATATATATAATATATATAATATATAAATATCACAATATATTTATATATATAATTATACATATAATATATATTATATATAATATATATATATATATATATATATATATATTATATATATATAAAATAATTATATTATAATAATACTAATAATATTATATATATATATTTTATTATATATATATATATATATATATATATATATATATACTATCCCAAGCTTTTATGCTTAACAGACTACAATGAATTGCCAAATATATATTGCTGTGCAAAAACGCAGCGTGAAGCTGCAGAGCTTTAACGAGAAAGAAAGAGACCCAGCTTCAAGAACAGTAATTTGTTCACGTGATTAACACTTGTGAAAATTTAAAGTTGACTTTACACATATATATATATATATTATATTATATATAATATATAATATTATTATATATATATTCTAATATATATATATTACATATTATAATATATATATATATATATATAACGTATATATATATATATGATAAATATATATATATATTATATATATATTTATATATATATATATTATATATAATATATATATATATATATATATATCTGAAATAATATACAGTAATTTTTTTATTGAAAAATATTTAACAATTTTGATGATATAATTATAAACTAGAGAAGTCTTATTTTTATAACTTTAATTATCTTATTAATTATTTAGATTTTTTCAGCATTTAAAAAATAAAATTTTAAACTGTTATTTCATAGATAATGTACTAAAGTTAGTTAATTAATAACTAAACAAAAAGTAAGATTTAATCATTTGCATGAGTTTTAGGTGATCTTAAAATGAAAGTAAATATTATATAGAAATATATTAATATTTTGATTTCTATATTATACCAATATTATTTATCTAATTTAGAATTGTGAAAACCTGTTTATTTAATAAATAAAAGATTAAACATTTCTAAATTACGCTTTTTTCTTACAAATTTATTTACAATTACAATTTAGAAGCTATTTAAAAAGTAAGATTTTTCCAAAATTATAATTTTTATGATTAATTTTTTTTGTTAATCTTAAAATTTGTGTAAGTTTTATATACTAGGTATTTTATTACAGCTATGATATAAATAACATCTAGTGGTAAATGTAGAAAACTAATATATATAATGTACATATTATATATAATCATATAATGTATGGTATCCTTTCCAATGCAAATATTTCAAAAAAGGATTGTAAAATTACTTATATAGTATTGTTTCATATTCTACTCTCTTTTTATAATGAAGATTTTAAATTTGTATTATGATACCAACATAGTACATTTTTGTTGAAAACTTTGTGTTTAATAAAAAAAAAATTTAACTTCTACATAATTTTAGCTTGGGTTAAACCTAAAATTTTATTCAACTAATTTCAAAATTAAGGAATCTTTAAAAAGGTATATAACGATTTTCCTTTAAATTTTATTTCAAAAAAATTTAGAAATTATAGGATAAATCTGTATAAAAGTGAGATTTAAATGATAACGGTATTTCTTATTATATATAAGCTAATTTAGAAAATGATTAAATGAAATGTTTCTATTGAGATGACTTACAGACAATTTTAAAAAATTAGCATGGTTAGATAACAGTGAATTATATTTAATATCAGTTTTAAGTTGTTCTTAATAAATATGAATACCACTTTACATGCATTGATTATACTTGTTATCAACATTTGTCTCTTTTTTAGACTATATCACAAATATTTTCATAAGTGTTAGAAAATAACCTGTATATTATAAAAACAATTAGCTTGCTTATCAATAAAATATTATTTATACGCTTTTGTTCTTAAACGTATTCCACATTACATAAATTATTACGAACTTCATATAAATTAACGATTTTATTTCCTATGAATTTCAAACATTTACAAATTATGTTTTGTGGTAATGCTTATAAAATGAGAAAGAAGAAAAAGGTATAATTTGTTCAGCATTTGAAAAAATTTAAATGTGTTGTCTTAATAATACATAATAATCAAAAAGAGCAGAAAAGCGAAATTATTTAGAATTTAAGGTTTTAAATTACCAAATGATCGATTTTACCCTATGGTGAACTTCATTAACCAGTAGGTAATTAATTTGTTTATTTAATATATTTCGCAATAAATATTATCTATAAGAATAATTGGTTAGTGAAAACTAATGTTTTATAAAAAAAAGTGAATATTTAGTTTGTACAAGAATTGAAGCTTTTATTATATAAATTTTTACATTAAAAATTTAAATTGTTTGCGGTAGGACCTAAGGATTTTATACCTAATTAATTATCAAATTTGAGATAATGTTTATTTTGGTTATCTTAAAATTGAGTTTTTAACGGGGGCTGTTATTTTCTATGTCGATTTGAAAAAGGATATTGTGTTCATTTGTTAAATTGCATTTTGTCAAAAAAAAGCAGAGAATGTGAATTCTTAAATGTAGGTAAATTATGAGGATGTTCTTTCAAACTTTTCGACGCTTTTTCTTCAATTGATAATATTGTTAATATTTCTTTCTTGTACCTCCCATAATATCCCCAAACATATTTGTGTGCAAATTAAAGTTCCGGAAAACCTGGTTATTATGAAAAAAAAGAAATCTACTCCTGAGTTCAAAATTTATGACTTTTTCAGGGGGCTAAAATAAAAAATTGGTCAACATTAAGCAAAAAATTAAAATAGAACTCTAGGGTAAGATACCGTAACGAATTTTTCGCCTTACGAATTGTCTCCACACATGGTTAGAGAATTATTTGGTATAATTAATCTCTAAAGATATGATGAGCGCCCTTTAACGGTTATTTTCAGCATTTAAAAAATAATGTGGTTTCATTGAAATGCAATTTTAAGTAAAGCAGTAAAGATCGGAACTTACTGAATCCTCCTAGTACTAGATATTTGAGTGGAATCTAAAACATTATGTGCGTGGATACGTATTAATGAAATAATTTCAATATTTGTTTAGTTAATAAAAAATCAGAGACAATTATATATTCATTAGTTGTGAAAAAATTGTTATATTATATAAAAAATTATAACTTCGTAAAAATTTAAACCTTTACTTATAAATTTATTCTGACATTACAGAAATTTAGGAACTACTTAAAAAGGTACGAATTTTTGACCTTATAAAAATTTCAACATTTTGAAATTATTGGTAAATTTTTATAAATTGAGTTACCAAGGTTTTCCTTTTACTTAAGCATATTAGAAAAAAATTAATGTGTTTTCATTTAGAATGCAAATTTCAAAAAGCAGAAATTAATGTGAATTGTAATTAAATCAATCACCTCTTGGATATGTCTATAAATATATGATCGTTTTTAATTGAAACTGCAAGATTGTGTAATAGATTTAATATGCCGTCCAAATAACTGCTGAATGTATTGAAGTAGACAGAAACGACTAGTTATTTAAAATTAAAAAATTTTAACTTCTATAATTAAAGATATTTAATAATACACTATTACTTTCATTAAGAATAAATTTATATCAACTATACAATTATGAATGTCTAACGATGCTTAAAAAGTACGATTTTCTTCCTTAAATAATTCGAAGACACTTATGAATAAGAATAATTTGGATAGGAATGTAAGGAGGAATTTCATTTCGAATGTATAAAAAGTAATTGGAAATAAAAAAAAATATAAATTTTATCATTTAGAATAAATAAACAAATGAAAAAAAGTGGAGAGCTAATATCGATTAAGAATTAAATTTATTGTGTCCTTAAAAGTAGTTTTTATGAAATTAATAAAATTTCAATATTAGTTTTATTAATAATATACCAAAATTGATAAATCAATTAGTTGTGAAAACTCTGTTTTAATAAAAAATTATTAACTTCATAATTAAAAATAATATATGACACATTTTTACTAGAAATATATTTACTACGAATTAATCGAGTAAGAATTTAGAACTACCAGGTTAAAAGATTACCAGAATATATTTACCTAAAAATTCAACATTTAAAAAAATATTTTAGATATAAGATCCTTCCAATGAAGTTATTTAACAAGAAGGTTATTTTCTAGCATTTGAAAATAAAATGTGTAATTTTTTGAAAAATTTGCAATTTTCAAATAAAAATAGATGACTAGAAATAGAATTACAGTAATAATATAAGTATTTAAAAGATGCGACTAAAATTAAATAGAATTGACGGTATATATTTAATAGAAATTTGTAATATTTGTTATATTAATTAAGAATTAATTAAATAATGATATAATACTCACAAGGTAACAAGATCGGATTTGATGAATAACTCATGTATGAATTATAATAATAAAAAATAATAACTTTACTAAATTTACGCTTTTCCTATATATAACAATTGACGTGCAAAAATTAATAGAAACTCTTAATATTACAGTCCTATTCCTAAATTATCAAAACACTTTAAAAATTTATTTTAGCTAAATAATCAGACATAATTGAAGTTTTGTAACTGCAAATTATCATTTAGACATTTTAAATAAAAATAAATAGGAGAGTATTAACAAAATAGTAATTCAAAAAAGTCAGAAATTGAATATAATATATAGATTTTTATGGTAGTACTTAAATGTGTCCAGGCAAAATATTAGAATGAAATTTAAAATATTGTTATCATATTAAAGATATATAAAGCAAATAATTATATAAGATAATATAAGTTTAAGAATATGATAAGAATAGAAATAAACCAGTGTGAAAAACTGTTTTAATATAATAAGAATTTTAAAGCTATCTAAAAGATATACGCTTATTATCTTTAAATTTAGTTAACAATTTTACAAAAATTATTAGAACTTCTTAAAGTAAGATATAGTATTGACCTAAATTCTCAAATCATTATGAAATTTATTTGGATTAATCTTTATGACTGTTTTTAACAGAAGTAATATTTTCTAAAAATGCATTTGTAAAAAAATAATTGTGTTAGTTTCAATTGAAAATAGTCAAATTTCAAAAAAGCAACTAATTTAAATGATGTTTTATTACCTTAATTTGTTAATTCAGTGTAATTGAATTTGATTTTAAAAGTAATAATCATAATAATTTTGAAAGTATAAATTTTAAAATATAGTTATAATTTTAAAATATATACATAGTAATATATGCAAATTAGATTGTGGATAAAAAAATCTGTTAATTTAAATAAAAAAAATTAAGTGCTTCAAACCTTATATGCAAATTTCGCTTAAATTGTGCACATCTACAAATGTGTTTAGAAACTCTTAAAAGATTGGACGATTCTTTTTTCCTAAATTTCAACATTTGAATATTATTTGGTAATTTTCTATAATGAATTGGCATATTGTGTAATCGGATAATTTTTCAGAGCCTTATAAATAAATGTTAAGATTGAGCATGTGTCCACACAAATTAAAAAAGCAAAATTAAATTAAAAAAGTTGCAGAACCAGTGATTTTGACTTGCATGGTGAGTTCTTAGCAACTAGGAGTACTAACACAATTGGCGGTTTGTTCATATGGTAATTAATGTGTCAATATTTTTCCCTTCTTAATAATATCACCGAATGATATTTGCATTATATGCTTGGTGAAAACTCCCTCCTGTTATTTTAAATTACACCATCTAAAACACATAAACATCTAACAAATTAGCCGCTTTCTGATTATTGAAATTAAGTCAGAAGTATAAATATTACAACACTAAGAAGATAAGCGAATTAAAGATAATAATTTATTCATAACATTTTCTTCATATTTGGTAATTATTAAAATGAGTTTTTTACATACTAATATAACTAGTATTTTTTCTATATCATTTAAAAAGGAAGCTATAGGAATTGAGATTTAAATAGGACTGTAAGGCAATTTCAATGAAAAAGGCTAGCAGAAAAGTGATTTATTAATAGTTTTAGGTGTTATGTTTATATAAAATTGAAGGTTTATTTAATGATAATTTCTTAACTCTCAGCTCTTAAATATTTTTATACCAAAATATTTCATTAGTTGTGTAGACCTCTGTGTTAATATTTATATATAAATTAAAAATTGTTAACATTCTAAAATTACGCTCTTTCTTTAAATTTTACTTAATACATTATATCATATTAGAACTTTGAACTCTTAATAGTACGATTTTCCTAAATTTCAACATTTGGAAATATTATAATGTTAATACCGATTCACGCGAATAGCAGTATATAACAGTTTAAGGATGTTGTAAAGCGATTCCCAAAAAAAATGTTGATGTATTTGTATGTCATGTATAATAGATCTAAAAAAGCAGAATAAGCGAATTTATAATAGTTTTAGGCTGTCTAAAATTGACGTATATATTATATGAAATTTTCAATAAGATGTTAGTATATACCAAATATTTCATTTAGTTGTGATGAAAACGCGTTTTAATAAAAAAATATTATGTTATATAACTTCTAAAATTACGCTTTTACTTAGATTTTTTGTACATATAATACAATAAATATATTAGAAATCATACTAAACATAAGTTCCGAGTTTTTCACCTAAATTTTGCGTTACATACATGTTTGAATAAACTAATATAAGAGGTAAACTCTAATAACAAAGTGTGTAAAAGATTAATTTATGAAGATGGGCTATTTTCAGCATTGAAAAAATAAGTAGGGTGTTGAGGTGTCAAGTTCCCGCATGCAGAATTTCACAAGAAAGTATCGAAATAAAGCAGAATTTTCTTATGTAATAAGTTTTAAGTAGCGCTAGTGAGTATTTAGTTTCTAAACAAAACTAAACAGTGCGTAAATGTGCAAAGAATAATGTTTATGCTGTGATAAGGAAGAACCTCTGAGTGCTTATCAAAAATGACTGTTCACACTCAACATATAATTTTAAACTTCTCAAAAAAATACTGTCTTTCTCCGCTATAATTTATCACATTACTATAAGTTTGTGAGGGAGGAGCTCTTACGTACAAAGTACGGAATTTATGGTGCAGGTGCTAAATATTCAACATTCTTGAAAAATTAATAGTTTTGGTAAAGTGTGCCCTTAAGGTAAAGCAATCTCGTAGCCGTGTTTCTCACCCACAGGAGGTGGAAGGTATTTTTCAGCATTGTAAGAAGAGGAAGGATTAATGTGTTTCAATTTGACCAATGCCCAATTTATAGTCAAAAGTGCAGAATTATACGTGTAAGCGTATGTAATAAATCAAAGTTGGCCCTGACAAGTATGAATCTGAAGGTTTTTTAATTGAAATTATGAATATATTGTTTTTTAGATATATTATAATTACCAACAATGTATTCCTGAAGCTATGAAAACAATCTTGTATATAACAAATAATGGTTTTAAACTTCTGCAACTTCCAACTTTATATATTAAAAATTTTCACATTTACATATTATTAAGTATTGAATGGTGACTAAAGAGTACGATTTCTTATAAATTTCAACATTATATGAATAATTAGTATGTTTAAAATCCTAAAGAATGATCTTTATTATACCCAAAATATTGAAAGTCTTTGGCATATTTTGAAAAGAAATAATGATTGTTTTCATTGGTATTACAATTTTCTGAGAGAGCAGAAAGCAATTTAATCAGTAGTGATTTTTATTGGAGATATTAATGATTACAAATATAAGATTATTTTAATGAGGAATTTATTCAAATATTTATTTATTTTTATCTTTACCAGTTAAAATTTATTTATTTACTTTGAAAAAATAAAGGATTTTAATAAAACAAATTTAGCTTCTAAATCTGATTATGTTATTTATGTATAAATTTTTCACTATTACAAATTTATAGAACTCTTATAAATAGTACGATTATTTTCTTAATTAGCATAAAACATTTAAATTTAATTTGAGTGTTGTTTAACTCTTAAAAAATGTGAATGACTTTTTAACACAGCTTTCAAACTAACGCATTATGAAAAATTAAAATTAATGAAAATTGTATTTTATTGAAATACAATATCAAAAAAAGCAGAAAAGCGAGAATTTATTAGAATTTAATAAGGCAAGTATTGAATCTGAAATTGAGCGTATCTAAATTTAAAAGAAGATATCTTAATTGAAAAGAAGTTAAAAGTCATATGACACCACTATTTCAATTAGAGTTGTGAGTGAAACAACCCCATTTTGATCATGTACACTACTTAAAAAAATTAGTACCTTACGATTTCAGGTTTATTCTGAGAAATTACAGCTTATTTAACTTAAATTTTATTATAAACTAATACAAATTTGAAGAAAGAGTGAAATAATTTATAATACACAATTAATTTCGTCATTATCAATTTAGAAAATAGTCTCATATTTTCTCGCGTTAATTGCGTATAAAATTGTTAGTAAGATTAATCCTCTTTGGTGAATATAGTGGGGCTCTACGTAGCTATATTGAAACAACAGGGAGGGTAAATGTGTTTCATTGAGAGATGCAGTAATTTGCGTAAATAGCCCCAGAATATTTACCGGGGTGAAATTTTCTTAGATTAGTTTTAGGCGTGGCGTCGAGAGTGAAACCAAGTGGAATGGAAAGGAGGATTGGTCGTATGTCTTAAAATTTTATTCGTGTATGTATATTAATTGGAGAGTTATTAAAAATTACTTTGTTAGTTGCTACCCTATACCAAATTAATTTTTTCAAGAAGGAAAAAATTAGTTGGTGAATAAATAGCTCTGTTTATATTAAAAAATTACTTTCTATATAATGTGTTGAGCTTCTTCCCTAAGTATATCTTCCACATTACAATAATATAGATACTCTATAAATAAAGTACAGATCTTTATTCCGATACCAAGAATTTCAACATTCTAGAAATTTAATATGTATGTGATAAAATCTATAAAAATTGAGAGTTTCTTACTTATAAGACTGGTTATTTCGGGCGAGCAATTTTAATCACAGAAATAATAGACTGTCTAATTGAACACATAGACATTTTTAAAAAGCAGTACACACAGTGAATTTATTAATACCGAGTTTTAAGAGTGGTCCTCAAATGTGTGAAGAGACGATATCTTGTTTAAAATGTGAAGAAATTTCAATTATTTGTTATTGTATTAAAGCCTTGTTATTCACAAAATAATGTATTAACAATTTAGGTCTCGCCTGATAGAAAAGGAACGCTGATCTGATAATAAGAAAGAATTGTAAGATGCTAGATTATGCTAACGCTTTTCGTGTGAAATCTAGTTCACATGTACAGAAATTTTAAAACTCTTACAAGTACGATTTTGCCTACATTTATATCAACAGAAAATATGTCGGTTTCTCAAATTGATGTAAGATTTTTAAAAATTATGAGTGTTTTTTAGCGGAATTATGGAGGAGATCCGTCATTATATAAAAATAAGTGTTTTACACTGATAGTTAAGTGTCAATTTCAAAAAGAAGCACCGAATAAAGTGTCGACCATAATCCATATTAATAGTTTGTAGCGTGTGGTCAACTTAAGGATTGCCACGATTCCCTTTAATGAAATATTCATTATGACTCTCTGTTGTTATATAGGCACCAAGGGAATAATTTCAAAATTAAAGAGAAAGATAAAATTGAAACCCTGTAAGTTAATACTCAAACCACTGAAAGTCTTAGATTATCATACGCTCATCTTAATAAAAATATTTTTATATCGTTAAGTAAAACAAAAAAATTTAAAAACACCACCGTTAAAGTACTATTTTCCATAAATCCATTACAATGACTGAATTATGATGTAGAGTTACACGGATAGAGTGATTGCATGATGATATGCGAGAGCATAGATGCATAGCTGAAGCATTGGAAATATTAAAAAAAAAGTGTTAATTTGAGCTCTTCACAAGATCAAACAACCAAAAGTAACCTACGACGAATTTGATTAATAATAATGAGGGTTGTACTTAAATCTGACGCTTGTTTATAAGTAATATAAATATCTTTTTAATATATCACAGATTTCTACGTGTGAAAACCTGTTTTAATAAATTAAAATTATTGTAACTTCTAAAATTAACGTCTCTTGCTTAAAATTTTCACATTATTCAATATAGGAAAAACTCCTAAAATCCGATTTTACCTTAATATTTTTCAACATTTGAAAATATTTGCGTTAAAATCTTTTAAAATGCATTTTTATCTTTAAAAGATGATTACTTTGGATGGTTTAAAAATATTTTTTCTTGAAGTATTTGAAGAACTAATAAATCTGAGTCATTCGAAATGCAATGTCAAATATTTAGAACTACTCTCATTCTGTAATATTGATCTCTTCTCTGATATAATAATAACTTCATGGCCAACAAACGGGTGTTTGATGGTAAAGAAATTATTTGTATTTAGTAACTATACTTGCATTATAATACATGGGTGTTAGTAACTGATCGACGATTAAGTTTAAATCTGTATTGCAGGAATTTGAGTGCAGTGAAGCATCTGAGATAGCTGGAGATTGGGTACTATATTTTTCATCAGAGAATCAGCTCTCCTCATTTTTAACTTCAGTTTTAGAATTAAGAGAAGCTATGACTAAAGTAAGTTTTCTATTATATTTAGAGTGCTTACATCAAGTTAAATTGAAATTTAGAATTAGAGTCATTGAAGATAAATTCTGACACCAATGTATATAAATTGAATTAGTCAGATAAAACAGTATGATTATTACAATGTTAGATATGATGATTATTTTTAACTTTCACTAGAAATTTCACATACATGACACACCATAAAATCATTTGAAAAGAATTGCAGGATGTTAAGTTACCAGTTAATAATAAATATATATATATATATATTATATATATATATATATTATATATATTATATTTATATAATTAATATATATACTATATATATATATATATATAATATATATCTATTATTATTTATTAATTATCTTATATAATTGTAAAAATAATTTTCAGATAGAAAAAGGGAACTGTCTGATATACAGCAGAAATTTAATAGTAGCCGGGGACTGTCATAAATGAACTTCTGGTTCTGTAATTAAAACATAAAAACAATAATAGTAATAATGCTTATTCAAAAATACTAACTATAAAACAATTAATATATTACTTTGAAAAATTTAATTGACCGTACAATATTTATTAAATAATATATTTACAAGTTGCAATAATATATATAAAATAATATTAGCAAATCATGATATAATCATAAATGTTTTTTTTAAGATTTTTTGGGCTTTGAATGGCTCTATTCATTTTTTTAAATAGTAGTGTCTTATTTATGTTGTGTAGATTCTTTTTATAACGATTCTTGTTCTTTCTAACACATGGAAGTGCTGAGAGGCTTTTTCCCGGCTTTACTTCAGTTATCGGCCATGCGCGTTTGTTGTCTTTTAAATGCTGCACGTTTAATGGCTGAACTGGTTTGTAATATAGAATATGTAAATATGTATAAGTTTTTTAAATATCTTGTTTTTAAAATCAGTATTGTTTTTAATCTAAAATACCCTGTTTATTATGTTAGTATTTTTTAATCCCTATTTTTTTTATTTAACATTCCCCGTTTCTCGGACGATTTATTAATTTTATTTAACCTTTCATTAAACAATAAATAAAGAATATGTATTTTCTTTATGTCTTTTTATAGATAGATTAAACGGAGTCAATTTTCATTCTCTTTATGAGATATTTGAAATTTTCAGGCATACTCAACATTACATACTTTCTTTCCATGGATGATAAAGAATATATTTTTTTTTCATTTTCGAAAAAAAATGTTTCGTGAAATACACTTTTTCTCTAATTAACTCAACCGATATTGGTAAAAGTTTTTTTTGTGTTGTATTATTTCTCCTGCGTTTTTTTTTTCACAATTTTCACAAAGGTTTTTTAAAATTTAAATTTGTCCTTTCTTTGCTTATAATATTTTGTCTTGCTTTGTTTAATAAACAACTTAGGTTTTGTCTTATTTGTGTTTTGTCTTATTTTCTTTGTTTGAATTTTGAACTAATTATTGGTTTTTTTTAACTTTTAATCTTGATATTCAACTCATTTATCCAATGTTTGACTTTATTTTTCTTATATAGTTTTTCTCGTATCATTCTTCAATTGCACTCATTTTGCGGATACTTAATCCTTTAACCGTTTGTATTTCATTTTTAGGACTTTATTTTCCATTATTTTCTTGTTATTTTGAAGAGACTTAATATTTTAGTTGTTAACTACTTCGAATGATTATGATATGGTTTCTTGAAGGCTTTAAGCAATTTATTTTAAAATTGCATTCGTTCTACTAAGAGTGTCTGTCAATTGAAAAGTTTCATTATTTTTGAGAGACTTATTATTTTAGTTTTACCTTAAATGCATTTGGATATGGTTTTTGCAAGGCTTAGCAATTATTTTTAAATTCGCTATTAGTTTCTTAAAGATTGTTGTCTTGAACACGTTTTCCATTTTTAGAAAAGTTTCATTTCCAATCTTCCCTATCTATTTTATTTTAATAGTGATGTTTTTACGTATTGTTTTTGCAATAAGAGATTCTTTCAAAAAGTTGTTTTTCAAGATAGAGGCACTCAAAATGTGCAATTCAAGATTTGCCGGAATTATCCAACTTGCGTTTTAGAATGTGGGATTACTTTTAAACTATCGAGATGCTCTTCTGATCCCAAGTTAATGAGATAAATAGAATAGAATGAAATTTTTTTTGAAAGTATGTCTTTTGCTTCTATGTCTTTTACTTCAAACTCAGTTCGTCGTAGTTGCTCATCTTAAATATGAACATCCACTGATGCAGTAGTTTTCTACAATTGTGAATTCATTTGTTTACCAGTTTCCTTCTGTTTTTTTTTTTGTTTTTTTCATATAATTGATTGTATGTCACTTATTTCTTATTTAATTTCTTACTTCTTTTTTCATATATTATTGTTGTTTTTTTGTCAACTAATTTTTTCTACTTTTATTTCTACTAAACAGGGCTAATTAATTACGTTTGAACTCTTAAGTTAAAGCGTCTATAAAAAAGGTCTTATTGACTTCGATATTATCCCTTTCCAGTAATAATCAAGGAATAATTTAACATAATTGAAAATAACTTAATTTTGTATCGGTTTTGCGAAACATCGGCTTAATTGCTAGAAATTCTCTAATGCTGATTCGATAATACTATATAGTTTTTTTTTGCGGAAAAATACAGATTTCGAGATATTTGCCATTTATTATTTAGCTTTTTTATTTTATTTATTTAAACTATTTTTTAGTTGAATGCAAAATATTACGCTCAACCTTATTTTTAATATATAAATGTTGTTCATATATACTCAAAGTAAAAACATTTGTATATATAGACATTATGTAAACAGAAGCACTTTTCTTTTGATTTTTTTTGTGTTTTCAATTCTATCAAAAGTTGGTTAGAATTGACAAATTTTATGGAAATTTTTTTGCTGAAAGTTACATTCAATTAACAACATTTGTATATATACATTAATTGTAACAATTGCATTTTACTTTTATTTTTTAACAATTTTAACAATTTTTTATCATTTTTTTAAACTTTTTACTCATTTTTGTAAGCAAAGCTCTTCATTTACGTTGTTGTAAATGTCTGCGGTGAATTCTATAATGGTCCCAACTAAGTAAGTCGGCAGCATATGCAGGAGGTCATCTATGATATCTATTTCTTCCATCTCGCTATGTCTTGTGAAACATCTCCAACGTGGATTCATCGCTGAACGGCACTAATATTTGCAAGGGAAGAGTCAGGTGAGAGTGAAGAAGTGGAATTTTAAGGGACTGTTACATGAGGCTTGAGCTTTGTATGCTGACAGTAAAAGTGTTCAACATAGGGTTTGTAATGTGGGCTTTGTAAGCCAGAAGGTTTTTGGATAATTTTAGGAAAATGCAGACCAGCGCATATCTAAAGTTCTGTTTGGTTGAGAATTTAGAAATTTTTTCATCTTCAGTAAGATTCTCGATTTGGGACCATGTCAACCATCCCCTTCTTTAATTTATAGCATCATATGTGAGGGATTTCTGCACATGTTTAGATATCCTTTGCCTTTTTTGTCGCATGACTTTTAATTAAATTCTCATGATAAGTCATAGTATTTCATTTGTGGGAAATGGATGGATAAGAGTTCATCCTTGAGGATCATACTGTTTGTTTTAATTTTTTTTTTTCCCACCCCACTGATGAATGTTACGAGGCTTGCAAACATTTCTTATGTTCATGTTATCTTTTTACGGCTTCCATTCACAAGAGAAGATAGGATACTTGGTAACCAGTTGAAGCCTAAATAGTCCAATACTTTAAATATCAGAATTTTCTTACTCGTTGTATTATTCCGTATCGGTAGATGGTTTATCAAAGAAATCCATGTTTTATATGATTCCTTCTATAATGTACTGCTGTGAGATGGAAATAGATGGGGTATATTATGTTGGTTATAAATGTGTGTAGTAACAAGCCCTTATGTAAACTTAAGACTTGAATGCATCAATAAACAGTTCCATCTTCTGTATTGTGTTTCAGTGGCCAAGGGCTTGGCATATCCTTAATTTTGCTGCTTACGTACTAAGATGATTCAGTCATTTAAAATTAATTGCAGAAGTATTCTTAATGAGATCGAAATAGGTAATCTTGAAGTCATGAGCAAAAAATTTCCAGCTTTGTAAATCGAGAACATAGCAATTCAGATTTTTCTTTTCTTTAAGAAAGACATCCAGATAGTTTAGAAAGATCATTATCCGGTTGACTTGATCTGTGATTGTATCTTGAATAGTGTCTGGTTTTGCAGTTACATCAGTAATGTATGTCCATATAATATTGCATTTCCTTCAAATGTCTATGATGGTTTTACTGGTGGTTTGGGAATATGGACAAAGTTTTCAATATGTTGGTACTGGCAATCTTGCGAGTTTGATTTAAAATTGGGTATAAGCTAAAATCTATAATTTTTCTTTGCTTTCTTTACTACCGATACATTTGTATAAAAAGTAGCATCCTGCAGATTACTTGACTCTCCAACAGGATACTGCAAAAGGCATTCTATCTGTTCTTCCATTTAATCAACGACTAAGTATCAGCATCTACCCCAGCAAATTGGGAGTACGTTTTTATCCTGGTCCCTATATTATTTGTCAACCAAATAAATGTCATTACAGAAACATATTCTCTTCATAGGAGTCATAGTTTATTTTCTGTGATTTCAAAGTGTATTCACCACAGATGTAACGAGAGAATTATTTATTTGATACTTGTTGCCATTTGACAATCACAAACTAAAAAGACTTGATAATACATTTAACGAAAACAAACAATGATATAAATAAACGTATTTCGTATGATACGGTTCAACCGTACTGGGGCGTAGATTGCTTAAACGGTGATTTTGGAGAGTCCATATATAACGAAGCGCCGACCTTGCGGCGGCTTAATTAATTTTGAAAACTACTCATCCGATGCACGATTCCACATGCCTCATTATAGATAAACTAAGTTTTTCAATTTTATATCTTTGTTATTAAATACATAAAAATATTTTAACATTTATTATGCTGTAAAAAAATATTCATAACAGTTCAATTATCAGAATTTACATGTACAAAATTGAGGGATATAGCCAAACACACACGAATTGCATTTTCGGAATTTACGCGCGAATAATGAATAACTATAGCACATTGTCAATCCATTATTACATATAGGATTTATACCCAACTTAGATCATCTATAGCGAATTTGCTTATAACTTAGTTTTTATATATATTACAATCATGTGCAATAGCATTATTCTCAAAATTATATTTATTAAAGCAAGTAGTTCTTCTAAATAAATCCTTAGGAAATTCTGTTAAAATATAAATTTTAGATATATGAGAGAACTTATAAATATATATAAATATTATAAAACTATATAACATTTTGAATATATTATAGATATACTCTAAAACATATTGGTTGAAGTTATACATTTGCAACATGCTATAAAATTTAATTGTATAATCCATTTATGAGGAATCATAAAAGAATGGAATACAGTTATCATTAGTAATTATAATATATCTTATATAACGACTCACTGAATCTAATTTTTTGTATAAAATTTTAACATATTTCTATATAAAGATAAAAACTTATATGTAGACTCCAGTAAATTATACTATATCAATAATAAATAATTTTAATATAATAATATATATATATCATTAGTATATAAATATTTTATTGTATATATTATATATAATATATATATTAATTATATTAATCTATATTATATATTATATTAATAAATATTAATAATATTATTATAATTATTAATATATATTATATTTTATATATATATATATATATATACTTAATTACTATTATTATATTTTATTATTATATATAATATTATAATATTATATTTCGTATATTTTATATTAACATATTATATTAAATATTTTATTAATAAATAAATTATGAAAATTTAATAATTTTTAAACACTAATAAATAAAAATGTTCAAATATTTTTTTTATTAGATTTAATCAAATTTATTTTTTTATTCTTGCGCATTTTGTTTTTTTTTCAATAAAACATTGGCCACAGTTTAGTTAAATAACTAGTACGAAATCCTAGGTTCAAATTTGAATTAATTTTTTACTTCTTTTTAAGTTAAATTATATATTTTTATTATTTATTTTTAAAAATATTTTATATATAATTTGCTACATCCTATACTATAATAAATAATACTTTAAACATTTTGTGAGACATAATCGGTCTTCCATACTGTCTTTGAGAACTCTTGGTATGCTTTTGAGATTTGTTGTTCGTTTTTAATTCTTGTGCGTTTGCCATCAAATAGAAAAATTATATAATTTAAAAATGGTTGACTAATTATCTGTCATGTCTATTCATATTTAGCGACTTATTCAATAAATTATCACAGCTTTCAATATAATATTATATTATAACTATTATATTAATAATATTATATATTAATTATATATTTTTTATATATATATATATAATATAGTATAATTATATTAATATATATATATATCTATTATATAATATTATATATTATATATTATATCATTAATATAATATATACCATATTTATCGATATATTTATCTTAGTATGTACGCCACATAAATATATTAATATGTATATATATATATATATATTTAATATATATTATATATATTATTAATATATAATAGTTATAATATATATATATATATATAGTATATCTGGCAGCATTATCCTTGTCCGTCATATGTATCTTAAACTATTAAATGCGCTACGTAACTGAATACAGTTGCGGAATGCTGGTTCAATCTTGGTTATGAAATGTATAATAAAAAAAAAAAAAAAAAAAAAAAAAAAAAAATAGGCTATGGCAATTATATATTAAAACTAAAGTAGAGGCGGGAAATAGGAATCATTTTTTGGGGATGTTGGATAAATTTCCATAAGAAACTGTGAAAATCAATTAAAAACAAAAATTATTGGTTAATAATTAAGGTAATATTAATTAGAAGCCTTATTTAGAGCTTGGTATGAGAGCGACAGGTGTAATAAATGAGATGTTTTATTTATTCCTTACAGCTAGTAAGTGGCACACTAGGTATGGGGTGGGAAGGGGAACATAGGGGGGGAAGTTATTTCTACGTAGGGGAGTGGAGGCGGAAGGACTCCAGGACATATTCCCCATAATATACCGGAATGGCGAAGACCGCTCTGCATTCAGGTGCGGTAGTAATTTCCCTATGGGGTATTTTTTAGTAAAAAAAAAAAAAAAGCAATTTTAATAGAAGTCTATTTATCCTTACGATTCACTAAATCTAGGTCTATATAAATGGAATCTAAATGTAGAATTCACTGACTACGATAGATTTTTTTTTTTTTTTTTTTTTTTTACATTTCTTGTGAACTTATTCATAGGATTCAAATAATTGTATATTCACTTTCTCTGTGCTATTTGGTAGTATTTTAGATATAATTTATATTTATCTTTTTGACACAGATTTCCGGACGCGCATTTGAGACAGAATTTCCGCAGTGTATTCCGTTTTCTGATAGACATTATAGTTTTTTTAAGATAATGTAGCTAACATGCACTATCCCAATAATTGGGGGGCCGGGGCCTTGTCTTAGGACGATGGTCGTAGTTTTTGGGGTTCTCCAAGATCCCAACCACATGGGAAAACCTAATTGAGGTAGGGTAGATTTACGTGATATACTTCATGTACGCGTTTTACTCACTGTGGGGTGGCTGCTTGGAAGCTATTATTTCCTGTGATGCTGGAGCAATAACACCAACGAGCTTACATAACCATGTGCGCGGCGTAAAGCGGCAGCATTCGCTTTAGTAACCCTACCGCAACATGAGGACTTTACTATACTGAGTAAACTTAACACATAATGACCACACCAAGACGACGAACCCTAAATAATACCTACCTATACCCTTATGCTCGCGTTAATACACTTGGAGTGTATTAAATTACAACTTGGAAGTGTACGTTATAAGTATCTTGGAAAGCTGGTTAGTACCATATGGTCGTATTAGTTTCTCGGGGATTGCGCTTCCTAGGTGTCCTTGCGAGGGGACGGCCGTCGTTGCTGCTCATCACCGCTCGACGCCGTTGCATGTGACTCGCATGCATATCTGTGACGTGTGACGTCGCAACAAGCTTGTTTGTGATCCCCCGCATTCGCTAGCGCCTTCATACAAAATTTTATATATTCGACACGAACGGTGCTATTTGGCACGAGATACGATCCTGCGATCCGCTAGTTAGACTTCACGTCGTACTCCATGTTGTAATATATAATATATATATAACTATACTATAAATTATATATATATGATATGAATTTTAGGTCGGGCAGTTGTTTTATTGATGGAAATTTCGTACTAATTGAAAAGCAGTGATAATAAAATAATATAATTAATGTTGACAACGCTATGGAATATAATAATATATTTAATATACTAATATATATATTATATATATATATATTATATACTATTATATTATATATATCTATAATTATTAATTAATATATATATTATAATTGATAAATATATATATTAACTACTATATATAGATATATATAAATGACCATATATTATATTATTTTACTATTATTAAGTGTAATAAGTATTATTAAATAATAAAGCAGTATATAAAGATAATCCAACTTTTTAGTAATACTAATCTCCGCGCTGTGCGCTCTCGTCGTGAGCAATAAGCCGACAATACACCAAGTCATACCAGTGTTTCTCATTCTCTCAAATTAACTTTGTTTCTTTTCCATCCTTTTTTCTTATCTTTAGTTTTTCTACTATTCCCAATGCTTCGTCTTTATTGTATCTTCTTTTATGCGGTCACCCTGATTGGTGTCAATCTATATTATTAATCTTTAATATAAATATTATTTGACCTAATTATATAATCTAACTTGTTATAATATAATGATCGTTAAATCAATATATAAATTCTTCTCTAACTATAAGAATATCTATCATATTATCTTATTAGAATATCATTCTGGGTGGCGGCTTCGGCCCTATCCGGTACTCCGGCTCTCCGGCCCAGTTATTTTGACCTATAACCGGTTTCTCCGGCGATCTCTTAGCTTTTATACGGCCAGAGTAAGGTCTATTCTCCTCGTAAGGTTCTTTTCCTGTTAGGGGGAACATTCCAACTTTAGAACTTTCTAATAATATGACTCATAATCTATAAATATATAATTTATAGACTCATCTCTCTCTATATATATATTATTTTCTAGCTATTTATCTATCTTTTTATATATATGTTCTGTTTACGAATGACTATCTCGGTTTCTATCTCTCTCTCTTTGTTTCTTTCTTAAGATGTGTGGGTCCCTGTTTTTTTTTTCTTGTGTTACTCATTTTTTCTTTTTAGGCAAATAATCATTTATTTAATTTTGAATTTTGTGGGGAACCAACGGTTTGCTCTTATCTATTCCTTATACTTAAGCTTAAAAAGCACTTTGTACTAATCAAGAAAAAAAGAATAAAATTGTTGATTTTCAAAAACCGTTTTTTTCCAGCATTTTTTGATTTCAGTTATTTGTTAATATCATATCTTATTCAACCCTTTGAACGTAAAAAACACCGCATGCCAAAAACATATATGATTTTTTGCGGTGTTGCTGGCTGTAGAGTTACAATCAGATGGCAACGTGTAATTGTGGACTATAAATTTTGGATTCCATGAAATTCAAACAAATTTTGTTTTTGGATAGTCCTTCTAAATTTGCTGGATTTTGCGGAATGATATTTATGGCATTCGCTAATACTGCTAATTTCTCAGACAACATTTTTCAATTATCGGCAATCGCATTGTCGACAATTTATATTTTTTGGTTCCGCAATTGCAGGAATTGCGGAGTTAAATTTGCAGGAACGCCCATTGATGATATATATTATATTACTATATACTATTTATACTATATATATAATATATATATTAATGAAGATAATATTATATATATATAGGTGGTATATTAATAATACTAATTATTATATATATATAACTTAGTATATTAATATATAATTAATATGATTATGTAAAAGGGTGTACAGAGTTTTATGTTTACAGGGTGTATCCTGTGCATGAGGCCGGTTTTCTCACTTTTAGTCTCAAGCGACCTTCCCGACGCATACCGCTCATATAGTTTTGTGAAACATCTTGCGACAATATATTATTCCATAACTTTTAATATATCTATAATATTATATTATATCTTATATTTATACTTATTTATATTTATATATATTTAATGTTTATTTATTTAATATTTATTAATTTAATTATATTATATTCTATTATATAATTGATTTTTAATATTTCTTAATAATAGATATGCTTTTGATTGCAATTAAATATATTTTTTATTATTTTTATTATAAGTAATTAATTCAATAAAACAGTGTAACATTTGATTATAAATATATTTTATTTTTTGCTAATTGCACATTGGAACCAATTATATTGCATTCGCGAACCCCCCTGGTTGATCGATCTCAGGTGTGGAATTGATTTAATAGTAATGACATATGTTTTTAAGCATTAGTTTTCGCTTATTTATTCAATTAAGTAGTGTGGGATTGTAGTTGGAAAGTCTGCGCATACGTGCATATCATATCGAAAAACTCGTGACTAAACATGCGATGGTTGAATGCGGATGATAAATCTTTTTTTATGGCTTATGTGATTGCACCTAAAATGAGGTGGCTATTCCTTCGACATTATTTGGAATTCGTCGTTAGCTATCGTTCTCATCGACAAATGTACATCAATATACAATCTAAAAAGTCGATCCGATAGATTGAATAATAGTGCCTACAATGCGAACGTGTCAATATGAAATCATTATGGTTTAAATTATAATAGGATATCATAATATGTATTTTAAATATTCGTATTACAATTGCTACAAAGGAATTAAATTAAATTACCTATTATTTAACTTTTAGATTACAATTTGAAATATGCACTATGTAGCCTAATAATAAGTGCATGTGAATGGTTGATAACCCATAGGAATAGAGTTATTGTCATTAACCTCAAATTAAGGTTCGTATTAAAGTTGTAGTAATAACGTATTATATTCAGAGTGGTTTGGTTTTAGTCCAGAACTCAATTTATTGGTAACATGGACTCACGTGAAAATTAGTAACGGCCGGCCGGAAATGCGTGATCATGTTGGAATTAGGTTACATTTAGTCAAAGTAGTGTAATGCTCCGAAGAGCTTAGCTTTGCAGAATATGGAAATACTGTTATCCCTGATGACGGGCCAGAGCACATGGATTCTAGAGTTTAAACAGATAGTTATCAGGTCAGGATTCGATAGTTTCAAATCCTCATTTTACCTATCTGGGAGGGGGGGGTCATGTCGTACATCGACGTAAACTGGACGTTTTGTCTATATTTCACATCTCCATTACTGAATCCTAACTGTTCCCATTATAGCGCAGCTATTTCGTCTTGGGATATCGGAAGGAACATTAACGTAACGGATTCGTAGTTTCCAGTACAACTTCGTGTATCCTATATAGGCACTAATTTGGTGCAACATGGTTTGGCATTTTGAGCCCAAAAGGGC
Source organism: Trachelipus rathkii (assembly GCA_015478945.1). Taxonomy (NCBI): domain Eukaryota; kingdom Metazoa; phylum Arthropoda; class Malacostraca; order Isopoda; family Trachelipodidae; genus Trachelipus; species Trachelipus rathkii. Next base: position 26,976 of record JABUQX010042953.1, read on the forward strand.
GTGTGGGATTCCTTTCTGTCATTGATTGCTTCTAATGGATGTACCGGACTTATTATTGGAAAATATCTTATGGACTGTTGATTACTTCCTTTACAATAACGGTATGTTATATAAATGGGAACTTCAGACATTGTGGTATGGGAGACAACTAACCCCATATTGACATTCATAGCTCAACCGAGGTCCATATCAGATCACAGATCTTTGTGTGCTTTGGTATACTCAATAGTTTAAAGGATTATCGGTGATTTAAGCTTTCGTAAGGAAAATTTGACAGGACTTGGTTTATGCGTTACTTTCAAGTCATTTCTTTGCAGTAATGGTCCCTTGTGTTGATTACCTGAAGTTGATATACTTTAAGAACACACGAAGAATACTATTATGAACATGAATGGTATTGCTCAGCAGATATCACGCTCCATTTTTAGTGAATAAGTATGTTAATTTGACCATTATTCCCCTCGTATCATGAGCTTTCCGAGGAAGATGGATGGAAAAGAATATCTGGACCTGTCATTTCCTGGATTATGTCGGTTAAGCCCTGACTTAGAGCACCACTGACTACTATTCTCGTGTTGTTTGATATCAAACACCGTTGTACGCTGGGTTTAATGACCCTAACTGCCGTACATTACTTCGGACCGTCGAATAAAAACACAGTGATGGTCTAGGGAAAATACCCGTGCTTCAGCTGGTGTATGGGCATTCAATGAACCTGGCGCATGCGCCTGTAAGAGGGCTGAGGCATGTATTGCGGTGGAGGAGGCGTCTTTAGAAAACATTTGTAATACTGTAATGTGATGTAAATTCGTTGCAAACAACCGACGTACCCTTCTCATTACTTCGCCTTGAGTGCTGTGGGATATAGATTCAATAGGTGTAATATTTATGATACTATTACAACGGTTATTAATTAATGTATCCGATATTATGACTGTCTTGAATAACATTGTTTTCTTCATACTTTTCACATTTACGGTTAAAACAAATATAGTTTGGTTAAATTTGAAACAGGGCTGTTTGGGTAGTTGGATTGAGAGAAGAGCACGTATCAAAGAAATGCGTGTAGTAGGAAGCCAGCCCACTCATTTTTTATGTGCAATTCACAGAAGCATAAAATATATGAATCATCTCGACTTAGATGTGTAGGCGGTTTGTGCGCGGTACTTTATTCGTATTGGACGGCGCGGCCGTCAAACCAACGCTGACATACACCTTTACGTCTTCTTGATAATGAAGTTAAATACATGGCTGAACTTATATCCTTCATAGCATTTTTTCATACTTAACTCCATAACGGTGATAACACCGGCTGTAACATAATTCCGTGAGACCCTGTATATATATTATTATATATATTTATAATAACCTATATATATATATATTAATATTATAATATATAATTAGTAATTCATTCATATTAATTCTAATTATATAAATATATTACTATATAGAATAATATCTATACTATTTAGTATCATCATATAATATCTTTATATAGTAATATAATGAATTATTTATGACAATGTTTTGGTATAAGTCATATGCTATTAGAAATAAATATTTTATTCCTTTTTACCCATTATATTTATTTATATCTCTATTAATTTTTATTAATTTATAATATTACATAATTATATATTACTACCTTCAGTCGCACTTTAATCACGTACTAAGCGCGTTCACGCGTAAGGTATCAGATTGACTTATATCTGTATGTCAAATACATATATCTATATATAATTATATAAATACCACCGGTGGGTACGGTTATTAGCGCCAGGATCCACATCTTTTCTGAAATTTCTAAGCAAAATCTAAATATATCGTATGTTATATGATAAATAATATTTTAATTTTACTTATTTATTAATTAAATAATTTATAAATATATAAAATATATAATATTACTATAATAAATTATAAGATATAATATTTATATATAATATTATATAGAAATACTAGTATATTTCGACATATGATAATAATTTGATATTTTGGATACTAAAGTATTAGAAAAACTGATCCTGAATAGAACATGTCCTATCATTCCTTTATCAAACTCCACGGTATAATATTATATAAGATGCCGGATATCCGAATCCGGAATATTCGATCCAGGAATTATTCCGATCCGGTTTATTCCAGCGGATTATCGGTATCGGTAATTTGTATCTTACTGGCTCATCCAATTATTATTTATTATTATTCTTTTGAATCTAATTTCATCTATATAGATTTTCATGTTTCATATTATATCTTAATACATATTTGTATATTATTATGTATCATTATGTCATATTATTATATACCTTTATATATCTATGTATAAGTCATATATCATACTTATCTATCTATTATGTTTGTTCTTAGTTATTTAGAAAACCGGAAAAACTAGCTTAAAAGGCATCTTCGGAAAATATTTCCAGGACGTTCAGGGCGTTTGGTCAGGGGGTAAAACCTAAATACGGGCGTTGTCGACCCACCGTCGGGGGGGGGGACCTACCCTCGACTCCCCGGTGAGCAGGAAACGCCTTTACGGGGTTAACCCTCCATGACAAACGCTTTCAGATCAAAAATAAAATATCTGCATATATAATAGTATATATGTTATATAAATATATTAATAGTATTAATATTATATTTATTATTTGATAATAGTATATAATTTAGTATATACTTATATATATTTATATATATTATTAATAATAATAATTATATTAATAAATATAATATATAATAGATATATAAATCTAAGAGATGATATCAACTAACAATCAAGGGTTCCATAGTATTTATGTAAGTAAGAGTGGTAATAGTGTAGTAGTAGTGGTATTTTGGAAATCTATATGACGAAATAAAACTATATCTTCAAATTAAAATATGTGTTTAAATTCATAGACGAGGATGAAAATAGATTAAACTAATATTTCTCGTATAGGCTTGAGGATTGTTAATATAAGATGTACATATAGAAAGAGAATAAGAAGAGTTTAAAAAAAAAATCGGAGAGCGAAGAATAAGAAGAATAAGAAGACTACTTATGATTCAAGCGGTATTAATATTTTATAAAGCTTGTTCTAGTAGTAGTGGGTGTGAGTAGGAATCCAGGACGGTTGAATGTAATGAGACGGTATATGGGCATAGATAAGCTAAGAAGAGAAGAATAAGAAGGATGATTAAAGCGTTAATAATAGTTATAAAAGCTGATAGTTGGTTAGATAGTAGTGTAGGCTAGAGTAGTTAAAAAGGTTAGTTTTAAGGTTTTTTAAGGTTAGTAGAAAACTTATTTATTTTTATAATATATATCCTACCGGTGCTATTGTCAGTATTATTCATTTATATAACGCTCATTCTTGTTTAAAACCGGTGCATAAATATAAAAGTTTTAGTATGCAATGTGTACTGAACTCAGATAACAAGAAGCTAACTTAAAACTAAAGCTTTATTTCGTATTCGTGACATACAGGTTCATTTCTTCCAATCAAGCGATATAACATTTTCATAGATTTATATCTTTTTAATTATTTAAAAATGGATAGTAGTCTTTAGATCTTTGAGTCGTGTTATAAATAAGGTTTGCGATATTCTCTACATACATATATCGACCGCCTTCAAACAGATATACATCCAAAAATTTATTTAAAATGGGTAGTTATTATTTATTATTATTATTTTATTTATTTATATCTCTGCTTATTATATTAATTTATTAATTATTATTATTATTTATTATGTAAATCTTAACTGCTTCTCAGGTTCTGTAGTAGAAGATAGTTCATTATGATTTTGGGATTTTGACTAATGTTTAATGTAATCTTAAAGATAAATAATTATCAGCACGGCATTGGTTGATTATATATGTTTCTGCAGTACAGCCCATTCTCCCTGTGTCTTACTATAAATAGTGTCAATCTCATTCTCTAAAACTCGTTGGAGAAACACCTTACTAAACCTATAACGATTGATATCCGGAGTGCAACACGACTAGTAATATATTAAGACGAAAACCTGATGGTCAGTAACGATACATATGCTCGTCTGTGTTTCGGCGTTAGCGATAGAGCAGAATTGTACATTAATCGTATCTGTAGAATCAGATTCAGTAGGATCATGGAGTGTTATTGATTATATAAGAACACTGTTAAAGGCCAAAAGTGTTCATGTTTAATACGGATTAATCCGTCAATAATATAGCAGAGTGGTGATCGGTGGAGTGTCTTAATAGAATCTGCGAGTTACTTTCTCATTGGGCGTAACAATAATTGAAGGATCAATGTTCGTAATATAGATAACACCATGATGGTTTTCAATTTTTTGTGGACGGTGTATATGGTTATCATCGTCAGTTCGATGATATATTTAAAAGCTCTGGATCAGATGAATGAAGAATCACCATCTCAGAACCACGTAGGACTCAAGAATTAAAGAAAAAGGTCATGGGAATGGGAATGATTATCTTACATACTGAAATTAACTGGCTGGATTACCGATCACTGAAAAAAACATCGACGTGTTAAAGGAGATTGAACGTAGTTTACTATTCTTTGGAATGACCGGAGTGGATGTAAAAGATCCTGAATATGTGGTCAAAATGGCTATTACAGTTACTAGTAATTTATTCGTAATATTCTATAGGTTTGGAAACGCTTGAGAAAATATCTAGATAACTGTCAGTTATCACTGCAACCATTTGTCTTCTGCCCATAGTGTTTAAATATAATTTTATTATAACTATACTAAATGTGATTATACTACTATATATATATAAATATATATTCATACTATTTTATAAATTATAATTTTTTGTTTTTCTTATATTTTATAAATTTGATTTTGAAAATCTTATATTATCTATATATATTTTATATTATATCTGTATATATTATATATATGATATATTATATATATATATATTATATTATAATATATATAATCTTATAATTACTATTATAGTTATTTATATTTACTTCACTTTTTTTGCGCTTGAGCGGGGTAGTGTTACGTACAGCCTTCTCATTCACAACTTCTCTCTCAATCTGACCATTAACCCTCTCCACCCATCCTATATTCATGCCACACCTACCTCTTCTCCTTCATAACCTCCTCTCCAGATTTTTTATGCTATTTAATTTACCATTCTAATATATACTATATAATATATAATATAATATATATATATATTATATATATTTATATTTTATAAATTTTATATATATCTATTAATTAATATCTAATATAAAATTTTTAATATAGAATTGGTTTATATATTCAGGTCTTAGGACATTGTAAATAATTTGTTTAGTCTCTCGTGTATATATATATCTATATTATTATATTAGTATATATTATATTAATTATAATTATTAATATATATATATGAGTAGTAAATAATATATTATTTAATATTTATGATATATTATAAGTATATATTGTATTTTATAGTTCAAGTTTGTTAGTAATAGTAATACTTATGTAATAAATATATTATTAATATTATATTATATTATATAGTATATCATATTATATAAATTTGTATATATAGGTATATATATAATTTTATATATACTATATATTCATTTTTATGAAAAAACTTTTCAGTAAAAATATATATGAACTTTTTTTATCATAATCCCTGTGATTTTTCCATGTTTTGTCCTTAATAATTCTTATCAACAAATCCTTATAACTGTTGTGATATGTAATAACCATCTGTAAACGAAATACTTAGATTTTAACTTTGCTTTGTGGTAAGCTGAATAAATGGCAACTTTATATTTAAGTCATGTTTTTAAAGCTTAGTGAAATATTAAATGCATACATTGAAAGAATCAATATTCAAGTCGTAAAGTTGTCTACTATTACAGTCCTACTCTACCCTGTTATCGCTACTACAAGTCTACATGACTTATTTGCTACAATGTTATACGGCCTCTGAACCAATTCTAGTTTGATGTAATCCGCTAGCATCTATTTTCTTCTAAGTTCAAGTATTCTGCTGCTAGGTAGTGAGAATCTTTACTAGTTATTTTCCTGACATGGGCCTCAAAACGATACTTAAACTATAAGAAGTAAAGCATGGGTCGGGTGAGGCAGAGGTGTGATGTAAGATACCTCGCAGTGGGGGGATTATTAGCCCAAAGGCTTTAAGTACTTAGAGTCAGTATGAAAATATAGTTGTTTTCTAGTAACATTGTTTTTTTCGTATAAAACATAAAATAAATGACTTTATTAATGATCTATCTGATAATATAAAGTAAGAAAACCGTTGTCAGGTTAGATTCGAATGGAGATTTTGTTATGTTCATCAGTTTATATATACGACTAAATAAAGTGGTATATTTGATAAAAGATAGTATGGGAAGGGGTCTAAGTTTTTTTCATCTATTAGACTTCGTGTGTTGAATTCAGATGTATGTGTTCATTTCAGCTACGGAAAGTGGTAACTGTAACCAGAAAAGTTTAATTAATTATATATTATAGTATATTAGTTATATATATATATATATATATATATATTAGATTATATAATATATATATATATATATATATATAATATTGATATTAAATTATATTATATATATATAATTATTTATATATATATGTATAATATATTTAAATATATATATATATATATAATATTATTAATATATAATATTTATATATATATATATATATTATATAATATTATTAATATTAATTCAGCTGAGAGAGAATAACTTATTTTTGTACTGTGTTGTTGTTGTTGTTTGGTCAGTATTCCCCTTTATGTGTTTTAGGGCTATATATAAATTTAATTATATATTATAATTATATTATATATATATAATATATTATATATTATATATTAATTTATATAATTATTATATATATATATATATCTATATTTAACACTGCTGTCTACTGTTAGCTACGAATCTGCATTGTTTGATGTAACGAGATAGTCTGTCGTTGTATTGGTTGGTGATGACGTGAACGTTATAATAATAAGAAAGTTTATTTCATGAACGTTAGAATGAACAATTCATTCACATAAACCACTGCAACATTTGTTAAAGATGACGTAGCAGTATAATAGATGAAGCTAGATGTTACGGATGAAAGAATCTGTGTGAATGAGCGAGCTCAGTACGCTTTATGTGATTAGGTAACGTGTCTTTAAATTACACATCATATCGATGTTGTAAGGTCGAAGAAGATTAGGAATGAAGTCTCTTTCAATGGGATTCGAATTTGTTATTCATTGGAAACTCTATTATAAGTCCATGATTTTAAAGCTTAAGTGATATAATTGCATACGATTTGAATCGAATTGGGGTGATATATTTTACATAGTTATAAGTTGTACTACTATTAAACGAGCTACTATACTACTACCTCTGTTCGCGTTACACCTTCTATTGTTGATTACTTGCAACAATCAAATATAATATTTGTTGTTGTTGTTGGTGTGTGAGTGCGTGTGTGATGTCGTGGTGATTGAAAAGCACGATTAGATATGATTGAGATAATTTTTAAACAGGAAAAGACACAATGATATGCAATAAACAGTATATTCACCCGTAGAGTGTTTCAAACTCTGTATCTAGAGGTACATGTTCAACTGGATAATAGGGCGAGTCCACTATTAATGACCGAGCGCACTTTGCGGCGGCACTACATATCCTGTTTGAAAATACTTTCTCGGGTTCCAACTGCTCATTAGATATCTCTTTGTTATTCCTATTTTTATAGGATCTTTATGTTATTCAACACTAATATTTTACATTATTAATGCGTAAAAAATATATTCTCTAGTCAATGTATAAATACAATTAATTCTAATCTGAGGTCCCTAGCCCAAAACTGAATTGCATTTCGGAATTAGCGACGTATTACATAGAAGATGCTCATTTTATACAGGATAACAAATCTTGTAAATCTGGAATTTTGGTTATCTTAGTTTTTTTTTCAATATTACCCTAATAATATTTGCTATTATTTTATATCATTAAGTCATTACCGTAATATTTTTTTATACTTTTTATTTTTTCGATATATATTTGAGCCAGACAAGAGAGCAATATAATTATACTATTTACTTTATTGTATTTGTTAATAGTCACAACTATATATCACAAAAATTATTTGCAAAACACTGAGCTGAATAAATTATAATTTGAATATATATATAAGTAAATAAGTTTTTAGATAATTTATAATTATATTATGATATACTATATTTATAATATATATATATAATATTATATATAGTAAGATTATTATCACTTTATTATTATTATGAAACCTTAATAATTTTTAAATCCTTCAATACAAACAATGGAGCAATACCTTTTTTATTGAGTTTAATCATAAATTATTATGTCTAGAAATTAGTTTTCTTCAATAAAAACATGTGAATTTTTTTAAAAGAATTATTTTTCAAATTTAAATCAAAAGAATATATTGATTTTTTTTATCTTTTATTTATTTAATCCAAAACGTTTATTATTTTTTATTATTTTTTTATTTAAGTGCAAGATTCTTTCTCATATTTACTCATTATCTATACTCATTCATAATTACATTTGATAATTATATACTCTTTTGTGTGTGAAGGCTATATTGCAATTAAATAGATGTGACATGTAATCACTTCTAGAGTATGCTTAGGTGAAATATGATTGTCGTTTTTAATTCTTGTGCGTTTGCAATCAATAAAAAAATATAATATTATTAAAAACTTGCATTACATTTTGACATTTTTATTATTGTCATTTAATAATTATACACAATTAAGCTTTTCCATTCTATTATATATATATTTTTATAATCCGTTTATTTCTCAATATTTAATAATATTATATAATACTTTATATATATATATATATTATATATATATATGGTTATCTATAATAAGGTTATGAAAAACAATTGTTTTTATTGTCTAGCTTATACATATATATAGTTAAGATGGACACTTCCACATTAGTCGTATATGTCTCTTAAAAACTATTAATGTTATGAAAAAGCCAATTGTTTTTCCATTGGTCTATGCTGTATTTATTGCCCATTCAATGTCATACAAAATAAAATATAAATCTCAATAATGCTGTAGATATGTGAAATGGATAACTGCAATAAGTTAGGTCTACTGCATTTCATATTAACGAATTTTAAAAATATAATAATCAATCAAAAATTATTGTGAATTTAATAGTTAATTGATTAGAAGCCTATTTTAATCATTAAACCATTGATAAAATAACATAGAACTTTCATTAAATTTTGCCTTTATACGCACATCCTGTCGACCTCGATGCGGACTGCCGACCAATATGTGATCGAAATAAAATACAAATACCAATTTAAAAAAATCATTCACAAATTGACTATAAAATAAGAAATATACTGTAATATCGTCATTAACGTTATCATGCTTGACTTTACCTGCAGGCTTTTAAACTATTGAAACTATGCAATACCTACTTTGACTTTAGTAAAAAAAAAAAACAATTAACAATGATGTAAAGCCTGGATGTTTTGTCATAAAAATGAATTACCAGCAGAAGACCTACGCCGAGGTTTGGCATTGGTGGCCGAAACCGAGCGATGCACTCCCCGATGGTGTGAAGGTGATTGCGTGGCTGCAGTCGTCGCCGATTCAGGCCCTCGCGGCGTTAGGCACGTGTTGCGTAACGAAAGTGAGCTGCCAGATCGCGAACTCTCACTTTCCAGCTATTGCATAAGGGAATTAAAAAATATATATTATTTTTCCAATAGGCTACTAAATCTATATATAAAAAAACTTAAAAAAGTTGGCACAAAGGATGTGAAAAAGTAAATAATATATTGGCAATAGAATTGATACATGTTCAAAACTTATTTATGATGACATAAGAATCAATAATAACATATTTTCATAATCATTATTACTTCCATAAACTTATTAATCTCATAACATTACATATAAGTTAAAAAAAAAAAAAAATCATTTGAAAAACAAACAAACAACTTTCGCGTTCATCTCTTTCATTCCTTTTAGTCCATAACACCTTCCTAAACGCTCCAAGGAAGTCAAGTAATTTTACATTTTTATTTACTTACATCTGAGGATTTTCTTCCCAAAAGAATATAACTAGCATTTACATCGTCGAATTTCCTATTTTTTAAACTATCTTCGATTTCCGTCCTATTATAACCCATTTCCATGAGTATCTCTATTCTCCTACTATCGTTGATATCAGGCTCTGGTTCTATATATGGTTTTAATTCATCATCTTCATAACCTATATTCATCCACCTGTCTTTCATTATGGTCTGTAAGAAAAAAATTATATATATATATATATATATATATATATATATATTACTTTATTCTATATATATATATATAATATATATATATATAATATATATATATATATAATATATATATATATATATATATATATATATATATCATCACCTGCATTCTTTTCCCAAGACTAGGGGTAAGGAGCGTAACATACAATGGAAACAGAAACGTAGTAGAAGAATATGATGCAAGTCGAAAAGGAAGCCAAGCCTTACCGCCCCCTTTATACCTTTTAGTGAGAACTTGTCGTAGTCAGAAAATCCACCCTAGAGCTTCACTGGACCGCGACCCTCACTATGGCATCTCGTCAATGTGGAGTTTATCCCTTGGTCCAGGTGGGGCCACAACCTCCCCCTCCACAAACCCCCCGACAGTTCATCCTTTAGGCACTTTCTTCTCGTCTCTGCACCCCCACATTTCTCTCCTCCTGACATTCCTTTACTGACTCAATCCACTTTTTCTTCGGTCTCCCAGCACACTCACCACTATACATCCTCTCCACATGACCAAACCATCTCAATGTACTTTCCTTTTCTTTATGCTCGGCTATCCCTTTCTTCACACCACACAACTCTAATACGTTTAATCCTCATTTTATCAATTCTTCTCACACCTAACACGACCCTAAGATTGTATCCATTCTGAACACATTGTACTTTGACTATACCTCTGTATTCCAGGACCATAGTCTCAACTACAATTACATTTAATACAGGTAACAAACATATCCCTCATGTAAAAATCCTAGCGCGTCTTAAGACTTAGTCCCTTTACATCACCCAAAGATTTAATTGCACAAGCCACCTTCTTGATATTCACAACTTTCCTACTACACTCTGCATCATCCGGTTCCCTTTTTATCCAAACATATATCCTAAATAATTAAACTCGGACACTTGTTCCAGTGCTCACCATCTAACATAACTTCACACTGAGGGTTGTCCTCACTGTGAAGTTATGTTAGATGGTGAGCAGCTGGAACAAGTGTCCGAGTTTAAATATTTAGAGTATGTGTTGGATGAGAAGGGAACGGATGATGCAGAGTGTAGTAGGAAGGTTGTGAATGGCAGGAAGGTGCTGTGTGGCAATTAAATCGTTGGTGAATTAAAATGGACTAAGCTTGAGTGCGCTGCGGTCTTGCAGAGGGTATGTTTTACCGTGTTATTGGTATTTAGGTTAAGGAGACTATTGGTCTGGAATAAGAAGTATAGATCTAAATTTCAATGTTTTCAGATGGACAATCTTAGGGGGCGTGCTAGGTGTGAGAAGAATTGATAAAATGAGGAATGAACGTATTAGAGAGTTGTGTGGTGTGAAGAAAGGGGTAAACAAGAGAATAAATGAAAGTATGTTTTGATGGTTTGGTCATGTGGAAAGGATGAATTATAGTCGGTTGGTTAAGCAGATGTATAGTGGCGAGTGTTGGGAACCGACCAGCTGGGAGACCGAAGAAAAAAATGGATTGAGTCAGTAAAGGAATGTTTGCAGGAGAGAAATGTGTTTGGCAGAGGCGAGAAGAAAGGTGCATGATAGGAGAGAATGGCGGAGTGTTGTAAGAGGGTATGGTTGTGGCCCAACCTGGGCCAGGGATGAAACCCCACACTGACCATATGCCAAGTGAGGATTCCGTCGCGTCCAGTGAAGCTCTAGGGTGGATTTTCTGATTGCGACGAGTTCTTACAAATTAATGGTACAGAGGGGGGGCGGTAAGGCTGGGCTTTCTTTTCGACTTTTGTCATATTCTCCAACTGCTTTTCGTTTCCGATGGATGTAACGCACCTTACTCCCAATCTTGGGGAAAAAAAGGTAGATGAAGAAGAAGATATATCAAACATTTTGACTTTCCAGAAAGCAAATAAAGATAAAATATATAATGCAATTAAATATTACAAATATGATCAGTATACCAATTGACCAATTTCCGTTTTACATGTATTATATAGAGTATATGCCATACATAGAAACCTTACTTAGATATATTTAAACATAGCATGTAAAATTATTTCAAAATTGATTATTAGAGCATGACAATACAATTCCTACAATATACTTTTTAAAAAATTTTTTTTTTACAATAAGCACTTACTTCTAGTGTGGCTCTTCTCGCGGGATTTAAAACCAAGAACTTCTTGAGCAAATTTTCACAATCTGTCGACATATAGAAAGGAATACGATATTTTCCTCTTAACACTCTTTCCCTGAGCTCCTTTAAGTTCGAACCATCAAATGGAAGAGAACCAGACACAAGAGTATATAAAATTACACCAAGCGACCAAACGTCAACTTCAGGTCCATCGTATTTTTTACCTGAATATTATTAATATAATCAGTCAATGAATGCATGCAATTGGAAATAAGAATGGTATTATTATTTCCTTTCAATAGTACTTTAATTATATTAAGATTCAACATTACAAATTAAAAATTAGTTTAAATTCAATGAAAATTTTTTTTTTTTTAAATTAATTAATGATTCTATAAAAGCAGAATTATAATTATTTTCAATTAATTTAATTACCGACAAAATAACTCAAATAAGGAGAAACATTTCAAAGAAGAAAATGCGGATGTTTAAAATTTATAGGCAAGGCCACAAATTCATTCTATCTTCCTATTCAATTAGTAAATCATGAAATGCATAATTCAATTTCAGAAACAAACCTTGAAAAAGTTCTGGAGCTGCATAAGGCGGACTGCCACAAAAAGTGTCCAGTTTGTTGCCTGGAGTAAATTCGTTACTAAAGCCAAAATCTGCTATTTTGATAACCATTTCGGAGTCTAAAAGTAGATTTTCCGCTTTGAGATCCCTATGAATTATATTCTTTTGATGGCAATATTGTACTGCCGAAACAATCTGAAATTTATTAAAATTACTGATTATTAAATTGTCAATATTAATAGTAATGTATTTTTTTTTCCTTTATTTTTTGGTAAAACAAAAGCTTTGCATAAAGTACTTACTTGTCTAAACTTTGCTCTCGCCTCTTTCTCTTTCATCCTACCGTGGAAGACCAAATAATCAAAAACTTCACCACCACTTGCATACTCCATTACGAGGTAAAGCGTTTTCTCAGTTTCTATTACCTGAACAAAATTAAAATAAAATTAGGAAAACGTTAAACAGAAAACTCAATACCTGTGTAAAAATATAATTTTTAGTTAATACACTAACTATTTTTTTTTAGTTGTGTATTTAAGATGGTATATAAACCACTTCTAATATAAGTTCTCTCTTTCAAGTCTTAAAACACATGTGAATATATATATATATATATATATATATATATATATATATAATATTATATATATATATAATATAATATTAATATATATATATATTATATTATATATTATATATATATATATATATATATATATAATATATATATTATCTTATTCTTCCATCTTCTTTCCCCAAACTGGGGTAAAGTGACCGTGACAAGCATCGAAAAAAAAGTAGTAGAAGAATATTGACAAGTCGAAAAAGAAAGCCCAAGCCTTACCACCCCCTCAATACCTATTAATGAGAAACTTCGTCGCAGTTCAGAAATGATCCTAGAGCTTCACGGGGAACCCCCGAACGGACCCTCACTATGGCCATATCGTCTAGTGTAGGGGTTCATCCCCTGGACCAGGTGGGCCACAAACCATACCCTCTCACAAACCCCGCCATCTTCTATTATGACCACCTTTAATCTCGCCTCGTGCCAAACTCAACATTTCTCTCCTTCAAACATTTCGTTTACTGACTCAATCCACTTTCTCTTCGGTCTCCCAGCCGGTACATCCCACACACTCGCCACTATACATCCGCCTTAACAAGCGCGACTATCATCATCCTTTCGCACAGACAAGCCATATCATCATACTTTCATTATTCTTCTCATTTACCCCTTTCTTTTTTTCACACACACAAACTCTCAATACGTTCATTCCTCATTTTATCAATTCTTCTCACACCTAGCACGCCCCTAAGATATTATTATATATATATATATATATATATATATATATATATATATAATTTATATATATTTATATATATATATATATATAATATATATATATATATATATATATTATGGAGTTAATAAAATCCAAAACGAAAATCTGGCAGACTTACTCATTTCATTGTAATATAAAGCAAGTATGATTGATTACTTTTAAATATTTACCTGGAAGAGTTTTACAATATTTGGATGATCTAAAATCTTCATAATTCGAACCTCACGAAACAGCTGAAATAATAATAATAATAATAATAATAATAATAATAATAATAAATAATAATAATAATAATAATAATAATAAAAAATAATATATAATAATAATAATTAAATAATAATAATAATTAATAATAGTAATTATAATGATAATAATAATAATAATAATAATAATAATAACAATAATAATATTTACAATTTCTTGAAAATATGAACTATTATCAAGAAAATTAACTTATTTTTCACATTCTTCTGACTTATAATTATTATTTTTGATAAATACCACTTCATTGTTAAACTTTATGGAATGCTCTCTATTAACATACTCATTATCTACTGCTCTAACATCACAATTTAAGTAAATTATAAAAAATTCCAGATTTCACTTTTTATCTCAAAAAAAAAAAAAAAAAAAAAAAAAAAAAAAAAAAAAAAAAAAAAAAAAAAAAAAAAAAAAAAAAAAAAAAAAAAAAAAAAAAAAAAGATTCCTAATTCTGCTTCTTTATCGAAAATTATGTAATATTTTAATGAAATGCTTGAATTTCATGATTCCCATTTTCTCCCCACTAACAGTATCACTCTGGTTTACAACCAAACTTAGGCCTTTGTCTACAAAGATAACCTAACCCTATAAGACTAATATATAAATTCTTTTGTTATATTAACCATTTTAATTAATAGTAGCTTATTTACAATTTAAAATATGAAATTAACACTATAAAGTTTACCTTTATACTTACTTTTTGTAGTGAATTTGGATTTAGCTGAGTTTTATCTATTATTTTAATTGCCACCTGAAATCATTTTATATATATATATATATATATATATATATATAATATAAACTATGTATAATAAATTATGTAGCTCAAATATTCTCCAGTATATAATATATATATATATATATATAATATATATATATATATAATATATATGATTATATATATATATATATATATAATATATATATATATATATATATATATATATATATATATATATATATATATAATAACTATATTATATATATATTACTATATTATATATATATATATATTATATATATATATATATATAAAGTGTCTTAAAAAACAAGTAAGTCAAATTATTGCTCCTTTATTAACATTTCAAGATAATTTAAAAGCCCTTCCCATTCCTCTTTTGCAAAAGTACACATACAAACATACACAACAACACTAGACAAAAATTTTATATATATATATATATATATATATATATATATATATATATAAAATATATATATATATATTATATATATATATATATACTATAATATATTATATATTATATATATATATTTTAGTCAGTGTACAGGACCCACCAAGGATCACAAAGAAGTGGTCATACTGGGCTGAAAAAATCAGCACCATGGAAGGGCCATGTCATATGATATTATGCTCAAATGTCCAAAGGGAGATTTGGATTTCGAAGATGAATATTTCCAGTTCAGTCAAAATAAATAAAAACTAAAAAAATTTGAGCAAAGCTTCAGAAGCTTTAGGGTACATAAAAATTAAGATGTTATAAGAATATTTGCACTTCTTGAAGATACAAGGAAAATAGAGTTACTGCTAAAGTTGGAGATTAAGACAAGATATGGGATCTTTCAGAAGGTGTTAGGACCGTAAAGTAGGAAATGACGACGGCGAATAGAGTCCAGGATGGGAACAATCAATGAAGATAGGGCGAACAGATTGAAGGTGTGGCAACGGCATCTACAAATGGGAGGAGGGTCCCGTGACATATAGTGACTGTGATATTAGTGTGGCAATACGGAGGCGTGCTATCACCTCTGTAAGTGTTTTCGTCTGTGGGAGGAAGACCACTCACCAATATTCAGCTTTATGTTTCTGAGTTTCGCTCCCCGCTGATCACTCACCCAGCACTCTTGCCAACAAGATCGAAACCTGTCGTGAGCGTATAGTATCGGTTGATGGGAGCACGCCTTGGTCGAATGCATTCCGGCAGGTACGCTGGAACAACTCCGAAAAGAGGAGGTTTCCCATTTTGGCCTTCGCAGCGATTTCCTTTGCCAGTTTTCCCCTACATTGAGAGGGGGTTAACAAAATAATTTTTGGTTTTCTTACGGAATGGAGCAGCCGAAGAAATTTGTGATCTTAAAATTTGTGCTTTTAGAATAAGGGGTTTTAAGCGCTTGTAGCGCCCTGAGCGAATCTGAATGAATGACATAAGTGATCTTGGTTAAGGATTAGAATTCGAGAAAGGGCAATCATTATTGCCATTAATTCTGCCGTAAAAATTGAAGCATGAGGGGGAAGGTATGGGAGAAGTTGCGGTCAGGAAAGACAGCAGATGCCCCCACACTGTCCCCTGTTTTAGGGCCGTCAGTAAACACTAGTAGATTCATCATGAAGTGCGAAATGAGATAGGAATGATGCTTTTAACAAGGCAGCAGGATGGTTAGCCCTAATCTAGGAGGGGTTGTGCCCAATTTTTAAGTCTGAGCAAGACAGAGTCAAGAAAGAACAGCTAACACTCACACGCCTGACCAGTGAATTAGCTATTTTGAGAACTCTTTAAGCTTACAACATTCACATGTATACTAGATACAAGTTATAGGTATATATGCCTTATCTCCTCTAAATCATATCCAAAACTAAAAAATATTTCTGTGTAGACTTTGTTTTCACATTATCTGGAAGAGGGATGAAAATCGTCAAAATTAAAATTTCTCATTTCTTTTCTGTTCATCCAATATTTTTTTAATGAAATTTTCAGAGTAAATTGAATTGGATGAGTTGCATATCTTTAAATTAGAACATTTTTCTATATACTCAACAATTTGACCTCTGGGAATATCACTGTGCCGACTGTTTCAAATTGGACATGGCGTGCTATGATAAGAAGATTGGGTGTGCAGAAAATACCTAAATAAAAAAAGCAGAGTAACTTGTTAAAATTCTATTAACTGATGATTTCATTAAAACCTATAATGAACAAAACTTGACAAAATTTAAACCCTCTCAGAAGAAAAAATCTTACATTGGATACTGTTTAAGAAGGTATAAATCTAATATATTCACTGAAGTTTTGTAACTCGCCCCATTTGCCAAATTTCACAAAAATTAAATGAATAGAAAAAAAATTATAATAATAAATCAATCAATTTAGACAATTTTTGAGCTTAAATAGTATTTATAAAAGTGGAAAATTTTACCATTTCATTCATAAAACAAAATTTTTCTCATCTTAATTCGTTTTATATTAAATTAAATTTATTTCTTTTTAAAATATTGTTGAACGATTATTAATGACTGAATAAAAATATATCAAAAGTTTAAGATTCACAAAATGTGGTGCAAAAAGAGCATTTCAGCTTTTTCAGGTGAAAATATATCGTTTTTTTTTTTTTTTTTAGCTGTAGACATTGCCTCTCTGAATTAACATACTTTCACTGAAGACACTTGATAGAGCAGAGCATAAGTACTTTCATACATTGTCTGAAACACATGTTTGTTAAGGTTCTTTAATTATAAGATATTTAGCGGCCATACTTGTAAACTAATAAGAAAGGTATATTTATTAATTGCATTTATAGCGAAAATGTATGTTATTATATAAACTTATTATTAACAAGGGATTTGAATGTTCAGATAGTAGACAATAAAACTGATCCAATTGGCAAGACCCAAAAGACCAAAATATTTTAGGCCGAATTATGTGCCCAAACTTACAACACTAATAATAATAATGTTTTGGAGTAAGTCTTGCTGAACAATTATGACACCTGATTGGAGAATCCTTGAAAACGTAAATCGCTTCAAATAAAGAACAATCAAATCTAAGTATACTCAATAAACTTTTATCTTATTTACCACGCTCAAACATACTAAAACAACCAAGAATCAGAGGCAGAGGTTTAAGTCAACTGGCAATAACCTCTTCACTTGATTTGAAATGCCTACCATAAGTCACAACATCTTTTTTTTATTAATATACTCTGTTTTTACTAATTATATATATATATATATATATATATATATATATATATATATATATATATATATTATATATATATATATATATATATATATTATATATATAATATATATATATATACCACACAAAGCCAATAATCAATCCTTTGCATGTAGCAAACTCCTTATCAGAAGTGCTATTTTCCACAGTGACCTGAAATCCAATGAAGTATATTTGTCTGCCCTTCAAACAGTAATTAGTGCAAGTTTTACAAATCAGATAGAGTTTACAAACCTTTCTCTATTACCATTAAAATAAAGATCTGTAAAATATCAACCTTGGTGTGAGGTTTTGATTTAAAATGTGTGAGATATGGTAATTTCATATAATAATTATATATTATATATTATATATATATATATATATATATATATATATATATATATATATATATATATATATATATATATATATATATTATATATATATTATATATAAATTATATATATATATTGTATTGTATTGTAAAATGAGTTTCATTCAAGATAAAAATTCATTAAATTTAAAAGTACAACCCATGAATCCATCCTTATAAGAACCATCTGTAACATAGACATAGTTGCAAGCTAACCAAATTCCTTCAACAACCAAATCTTACATGTTTATCACCATCTATATATCCAAATTTAATACTGAACACAAAAACGCCTAACATTCCCATAATAATCTTACAAACCCAATCAATGCACCCAAAGAAACCCTCATACACAAATTACAAGAAAAGAAACAGCATAAATTTCACACACTGCACTAAAACCCATCTAGCACAAAATAGAATAAATAAAAAATCACTGAACTCTGCCACCAACCATTGCCTACATCAAAACTAAACAAAAATAATACAGGAAAAATTACGTCTCTCCCTTACACCAGAAATTGTGAATTAATCAAACGCGAGAATTAACTGTAGACAACACAAAACTCTTACAGCAGAACAAAAATAAAAATCCCAAACTACCACAAAAAATCAAACAAATTCATAGAGCACCCACAGAAAGAACCTGGAAGGTAATTAACAAAAAGAAAAAAAACACTACTCTCAAAACAACCCTCCTATCTTAAATGAAGTTCTAAAATATCCAACAACATACTTCTCCACCCCTAAACAATGTAATAGCCACGCACAACACTATTCAAACATCTGTAAGTCAACTAACCCCAACAGCCGGAAAATCATGAAGATAATACCCACCTTAAACACAACAGACCTCTGGCCTTTACCATCGAAGAAACAATATTTGGCAGCAAATCTTACAAAAACTCCTCCATATACAGGCCCAGACAAGATTTCAAACATCCATCATAAACATCTAAGACCAACTGCCATCACATACCTAACAACTAAGACCAACTGTCATCACATGCCTAACTGAAATATACAATAAATCACTGGAATTTAACCTCCTCACCCCAGCATAGAAGAAAGCAATAATAATAATTACGTAAAAACTGTAACAAACAAAAGACTCAAGCAAGCCATCCTCCTACTATCTAGTCTCCCCTACTTTCTAAATTATTTTTAAAAAAACTCATCAACCCAAAAACAACCATTCAACACTCAACAACCTTTCAACGTGACTTCAAAAAAACCCTGTTCAACGACCTCCACATCTCCCTAACCACAACCAAAACATCATAAATGGCATAAACATATCAACCTCTCATAGAATCATACTTATCGCCATTGGGGGGGAAAAAAAATCTTCAACTCTGCCCCAAGACATCCTAATTCAAAAGACAAAAACTCTCTTAGCTTCAACAAATACAAAGAGTGGATATTCTACTTTTTATCTGGATGCACAGACCAAAAATTCAACAATAATCATCGCTCTAAAACAATGAAAAAAAACATGTAAAATACGGAGTTGGAGACTAGTGAAGAGATACAGTCTTATAACAAAAGTGATAAAAAATTCATTATTTCATATATATATTAACTATAGTTTAATTAATTTTATAGTTTAATTAATTTATCAGTTTTAGTAGAAATTTCTCTGAGTAACTATAGTATTAGTTAAGCTTTAAAATGTAAACAATCAATCATCGTATTGTATTGAAAAATGTGCTAAGAAAAATTAATCTTTAAGGAAAGGAAGATTTCTATTTCCAAAGAGAAATTTTAGGGAAATCTGTGGAAGCGAAATTTGGATATAATTTCATTAATTTTCATTTGACATATGAAATAAAATGCAAAAGGCGCAATTTGGCGAGTTCTAAAACTTCAATTTGGAGTGTTTTCCCGTCTCTACGTATGTACCCATGTGTAAGTGTACATGCTAAATTGTATTATAAATAAATTTACTTTTGTATATTTTTACATATTGTCATTTCATATAGAATATTGAATGGGCATTTTCATTTTTCCTCTTTTTAACATTATCAATCTCATATTCCAGATCCTTCCTATGCAATAAATTCTTCCATCCACCACAACACCCATCATCACTTGGCACATTTAAAGTTAATAATCACTCTAAATTGTGCATCTCCAGCATGATACCCTGCCACAGCTACCATATTAAAAAATTCCCCAAAAATCTAAACCATTATCAGATGCACTAAAACCATCAATTCAACACCCACTTATTTAAAGAGGCAAGAACTGTCTCTAAAAGATTACCACCTAAATATGCTAGGCACATAAATATATGTCAGGACACCTAAGTCTTTAGGCCCATTTTAACTTATTATAATTACCAAAACCATACAAGACACTGATTATTAAAATTCACCTAATGCCTGAGCTTAAATATAGCAAAACTTTAAAACCTCTTGATTTCCAGTTAAAATCAATTAGACACACATCACCACACGGAATTACTGAAGCAATCAGACTACTCATCAGATAACATTACATTGCACATAGTGGACAGAACGGAGGGCAAGGGCGGATTCGACCCTCTTGTGGATCAATAGGTAGCTTATCTGAAGTGGTTCCCTCATAATAGTGGCAAACATGAGGCAAAGCTTTTATAATATAAAAAAAAAAACAATTGAAGAACTTATATAACACTCAAAACCTCAAATAATGAACTTGAATTACACTTGCTAAACTAAAATTTACAATCAAACAAACAAAGATTTAACATTGACATCACATATATGATTCATCTGCTTAACAATACAGAGAGTCTTCTCTCCTGAAGTACCTATTTAAGACAACACTTAAATCCTCTTTTGAGAATTTGGGGTTGAGTCAGTTGGATATGCAACTAAGATGGGACATATATTATTATTATATATTTATATTATATATATATATTAATATATATTTATATATTATATATATATTATATATATATATTATTATTTCTTATAAAGCACAACTAACCCTTGCCCGTGGAATGTTTTGTAGCTACCTTCGGCAAAGTTGCTTTGGCTATAGTTTTTTCATTAACGGTACTTCACATTTCTTCAGGTCTTGACTCGAGGAGGCTTCGACCAGAGGTATTTGAATTACCACATTACGCCGTTCGGGAGTCTGCGTTGTATACATCTCCCCTTGTTAATATTATACTATATATATATATATCTATATTATTTATATATATATAATATTATATATATTATATATATTATATATATATTAATTTATATAATATTTATACTATATTTATATTATATATATAATGCATATTTAAGAAATATAAAACAATCATATTACATGTTGTCTTGTATAATTTAAGTATTTTTAAATAAATAAATTTCAATATTTGATTTTGCTGTGGAGCTGGTTTATATATATATATAATATTATATATTATTAATTTATAATATATATTTATATATATATATATTATATATATATATATATCATGCGAGAGGAGCGGTTCATATCCAAATATAGCAGTCTCGATTTTATTTGCTGGGGAAGATTAACTCAGCTAGTGAGACTGTGGTGGTGGACAGTGTTGGGATAGCCAGGCTTAAAGTTCGGTTTTCTGTAGTCATGTGTTCCTTCTGAAGGGGGAAAAGATTAAATAGCATATTATAAATAATATATAATATATATATATATTATATTATTATAATATAATATATATATATATTTATATTATATATATATATTATATATATATATTTATTTATATACTAATAATTATTTGGAATTTTTGTTAATGGAAGTTGGCCGCGCGATAATTTTTGAAAACTTTTATATTTTGCATGGCTATATGTTATCCATGGAAAGTTCAACAACCACATTTCGTTTTTGGTAGATTTACTCCTGGTTGTGTAACCGGGTGGCCAAATGTTTGACTCAGTGGAAGCAAATTTATCACTTAATAGAGGTAATATTTTAAGTCATATCTCCATATTGGTATTAACAAATTTAATGAGAGTGTTTGTTATGATACTTTAGGTACATTTGGCTTTTATGTTTTGATTTTTGTCTATAATATTTACCATGAAAATGAATGAATATTTGTGTTAAATCGAGAATTTCATTTTTCGTGGGGTATGTTACAGAAGGAATAATTAACGCTATGAAATTGGTGTGATGATAAATACTGAGTTGGTTTACCTAATTTTTTGAAGTTTGGTGAATATTTTTTAAAATTACCAGGGTGTCAATCATTTTTCGGAAATCGGTAATTTGAACCTTAATATCATCTGATGGGGTAAGTCTAAATTGAAACTTCACCATTATACTACTAACATAGTGTTCCTTTACCTGAATATTGATTTGGTATTCTGCTTGGTTTAAGAATACGCCCTTCAAAATGCAAAAAAAATATTTTTAAGTTGTGTTTTGATACCTATTATTTATAGTTATTTAGTTCAAAGACAATAATAGAAAAAGTAATATATATACATGAGCTAAATCTGTTAAAAAAATTTTTAATTTTTACGGTTAATATACTAGATGTACATTATTCTACTGTAATGAAAAATTACTAATATTGAATTTTCTATTTATTATATAATATTATATATATTATATTATATTATTATATATATATATCAGATTTTTTATATATTATTAATATATATTATATATTATATTTTTTAATATTATATATATAATATATATATATATTATATGTCGAGTCGGTATGATATAAAAATTTATAAAGATTGTAGTTTCATTAGTCATATTTCTCAAAACTAATCTTGTACAAAGAAAGTCCTATGTTCGACATACTTGTTTCATTCTTTTTTTTGTATTATAGGTCACGAGGTGATTCTGTACCGGCGTGCATGGGGAGGAGCAGTTATGAAAAAGTGAACACTTTGACACTCTCTCGGTCCAAAAATTGATACTTTAATGGTAATCATATATAAGTGATATAAAAAGAGATTTAAAATAAAATGGGAAAGAATTATAGCTTTTTAAATAACAATTTAGAATATTAATTAAAGAAAAATTTCTCTTGCATAGCTTCATTCCTGATTATTTGTGCGATATCAAGAGTGTTGTCGTAACCCCGCGAATATTTTCAGATGGTAATATATTATATATATAATATTATTATTATATATATATATATATATATATATAAATTTTTATAAATATTTAACTTAATATTTAATATTATATATATTATATATATATTATATATATATTATATATATATATTTATAATTTATATATACTTAGTATATTTATATATTTCATGAGGTATCATTAAAGACTAAAACGCTGTTCACAAAAAGGCATAATAACTAACAATAATCTATATAATATAATATATATATATATATTATATATATAATATATTTATATATTATTAGTATTATATATTTATATACCGTATATTGACAATTTTATTATTTTTGCCATTTAAAGTTTTTTTAGTTTAATCATACCCCTCGATATAGTATATATTATATTATATTTATATATTATTATTATTATATATATATTATATATTATATATATATATATATAAAAAAATAAAAAAACTATAATAAAACATTTAAATACAATAAATACAATAAAAATATATATATATATAATATAATTATGTAAAGTAATACTATAATATTAATTGGCCCTATTTAAGAGTCACTTTGATATCGGAATAATTCAAATATTCTTTGGAATGGACGATTCTTTAATTATTCTTTTTTAATTTGTCTAATGATATTTTACTATCAGAGATGGACGACAGAATGTTAGAAAATAATTGTTTTAAATACTGTAAATATGATTACCATTAAAGTATCAATTTTTTGGACCGAGAGAGTGCGTCACGATGTTGGCTCTCCGATTCTTTTTTCATAATGCTGCTCTCCATGAATGCTTTTAACATCAAGTAGTGATGCTGATAATACAAAAAAAGAATGAACGTTTATTTCGCATACCGGATTGCTTGTACAGATTTCTTATATCTGTGTACCAGAAATCTTTGTAGCCTTTACATATAGTGCTTTATAAATTTTATACATGTAAGATACGGTATATATAATTATATATTATTATATTATATTATATATTTTATATATATAATATATATATATTATATTTATTTATATATATATATATATATATATCTATTATAATATATATATTATATATGTTTTATATATATAATAAATTTTTCAAGTTATTTATTTAATTTTGTCATTTACAGTATATTTTAATTTATGTTATTAATTAAAATTATTTTTTTAATTGTTTCATTCTCTTGATGCACCTTATTTTGTCTATGTATTGTCTTGAACTATAATAATAGGTATCATAAACAATTAAATTTTTTTTTTTTTGCTTTTGAAGGGCTGTATTTTTAAGAGCAATCAAGAATTTGCAGTGAGGAACATTATGTAGTGTTAATGTGTGAATTTTCAGATTTTTAGCAATTACCCATCAGAGATTTGGTTTAAGTTACGATTTTTTCGAAATGATTTTTTGGACCACTGTAATTTTTTAAAATTTCACCAAACTATCAATAGCTATTTAGGTTACATACTTAGTATGTATCATCACTCAAAATTTTATACGCTCAAATTTTCTTCTTTTAATAATACACCACGAAAATGGAAATTTCGATTTTTAACTCAATTTTTCGGATTCATTTTCATGGTGAAGATATTATTTTGGCCAAAAAAACTAAAATGCAATGTACTTAAAGTTCCCTTAACAAATCAATCTATGAATTTGGTATAAGATTCAATATGGAGATATGATTAAATGTTACTCTATAAGTGTAATTTTGCTCACCGGTCACATTTTGGCACACTGTTACAACAGAGTAATTACAAACGAATGGGGTTCTGACTCTCAGGGATAACATTAATCATGCCAAATTATAAAGAGTTTTCAAAAATTCTCGAGCGGCCATCATCGGTATGGAACGCAAAAAATGGCTAGACCCACTATATTTATATATTATATATATATATATATATTATATTATATATAATATATTATATATTATTTATATATATATTATATAATATATATTATTTATATATATTATATATATTTATATAATATATATATATATATATCTATAATATTATATATCAACCTGGATCTGAATCTCAATCAAATAGCCGGAAAGAAAGAGCATGATAAACCAATTTCATGGTCTTTTTCCAGAAATATCGTTAAACAGTATTTTTTTTGAAATTGGCAGCATGAGGTTAGTGTAATTTTTAAAATTATTTCCATGTGTGGTGGTAAGTAGTTAAAATATTAATTTAGTGACTAATAATTTTCCACATGTTTTATAATTGGTGACAAGGATTCGTAAATATAATAGAAAAAAAAAAGTTTGCATTGCAATTCTAAAGCCCTATAATTAGTAAGTTTATGCTTGTTTTTTTTAGATTTGATTATGAGATCTACTCGTGTGAGTAATGGAGGCTTTAGAAGCAAGAGGGAGCTGCAGGATGATCAAGCCTTACTGATTTAACATGCTCTTAAAACTTTTTGTTTTTCTTGTTCACATCATGTTATAACATTTTCTGGGACTTTTGGGAAGGCAGTTCTTCAAATGAGGTATAGCCTATGGAGATGGTAATTAGGTTGCTGCTGGTTTGATTTAGATGGGATGCCGAAATGTTTGTAAGGCAAGTATTAATCGTGAGAATTAATTGGTTCTCATTATTACTACTATATGGAGCAGCAACTTCATGAAGCCAGACTTTGACTATCTATAAGCGACTGCCAAGTGAGCAAGAATATGAGGTAGCCCATTTTTTATTTTGTCAGGCTCATACCATAAAACTTAATACTTTACAAGTGGAGTAAACTCAATTTTATAGATTTTAAATGGTACCTAACACATTACAAGAGTCAGATGTTAACCAATATTTTAGTCTTTGTGCACTTGATATTCTAAAGGTAAACGCACAATGAGCTACATAAACTTATGACAACACGCCAAAGCATTTACATGCATCATGAATTTAATGGTTTTTACTAGCGTAACAGCAATAAGAATTATCTGTCCAAGTGCATCTAACAATTGGAAACTTAATAGTGATGTTCTAGATGTACTTACCTCCGCGTAGTAAGCCAGTTAAACAATGGAATATTATTGTAGAAATATAACTTCACTAAACACTTTATAAAAATTATAAGAGTATGTATTAAAAAACTATATAATATAAATTTAAAAAATGCTATAAATAGTTGTAGAATATTCTGAGTCATTTGAAATCAGCAAGAAAATTACATTTAAAGCACACGAGTTTCGTAACAAACTTTTATTATCATTATTACATTAACTCTTGCCCTGCTGGACTGGCCTGAAGATTTTAGGATAAAGCCTACGTTGGTGAGAATAATTTTGAATTTAGAACTGTTAGGGGAGAGATTTTGGGCAGTTCAATATATTGAACCTCTTAATGACTAGAAGTAAATAGAGTAATGACAAAGTATTGTATGGAAGGGAGTATAAGTAAAAAATATATTAAATGGAAATAAAATTTTGGATAAATAAATTTTAAAATGTTATATTTTCTGCCATTGGACCATGTTTTGTTTTGTTTTTCTTTAATATAGTTTGATATTTTTATGATATTTTAATTTTTTTTTTTTTTTTCCATATTCTAAATGTCATTTTCTGCAGGTCTGCATGTGGTATGGTAATTCAGCATATTCAGATTGACTATTTTATTTTCTTCCATATTGTATATATTAATTATGACATATATAAGTTGCCAATGTAGACATGCTCATATTTAGAATTTGTACCATTATGAATTATTAAGGAGTATATATATATATACGGTTTATATATATTATATATATATTTATATCTCGATATATACGCGATATATAATTATATATTTATATATAGTATATATATATATATAATAATATATTATATATATATAATTATATCATATATATTATAATATATTAATATATATATATCTCATTCACTCGATTAATTGGGTCACCAATGTTACCGCGTGTATCAAAAGTGTTAATTAAATATAGAAACTAATAGTAAAAATTATAATTGGTTCTAAGTCTACAATGTTGAATATAAAATACTATTTCTAAAATATCGTAATATGTGTAAATAAAATGTAAGAAAATAAAAACATACAATTGAAACTAATGTAAATGTTTATTAACTACTTTTTTCAATTTTATACATTTTTAGAAAAGAATTTCTCCAGAATAAACTAAATTTTTTTTAGGCTTGCTTTCCTCAAATTTTCCGGTACCACGACGTTTGCTTTCCTAAATTGCGGCAAACTAAACTACTGCGATTTACATCTAGATCCATGGTGGTAATATGTTTTCTAAGGGCATTAAAAGTTCGAAATATTTCATCAAGTTCTTTGACAGCAATCTCCTTAGGTCATTATCTACTACTTTGTATTCCATTTCATCATCTTCTAATGTACGTTGTTATTCAATCTCAAGATCTTCATTGGTTAATTCTTTACAAGCTGAATCTATTAGTTCTTGAACACTTTCAGTGTCAACTCCCTCGAAACCAAGATCTTCTCCAATAGCATCAATATCTCACTAAACTGTTTAAAGGGTTCGAAAATCCATAAAAATTAGCGCAATCACGCATTTGTAACTTATTGCATCTTCAATATTATAATTTTTCCAAAATTCTTGCAGCTTAATCGCATTTGGTTCTGTCGTTGCTTAAACTGCTTGTGAAAAAAAATTAAAATCGCTAATGCACAAAAACAACTCAACACACTCTCGATGGAGTGCGCGACACATAATTGGCAACTCTTGTACCACAAGAAACGGGAAATTAAAAACGCGCTAATCAAAACTAATTTTGCGTGCATCAAACTATTCTACCAGGCTAATCGATTTCGCGTAAACTAAAGTCGCGTTTTAGTAGTGCCGACTTTGTATATATTTATTCGCGCTTTTACCATTGTGTCACCTCTCCTTTTACTAAGTATTATCTCGAATTCCTAGGCAAAAATATACATAACATTTCATATATTTATTTTGATTGCTGACTATTTATCAACAACATTTTACTGTTAGTAAAATCTTACTTTCACTCAGCAGCAGTAAGTGGAACACTTTGTACTCCAATTCTTATTTTCCCTTTTGTAAATAATTTACATCAACACTTATATGGCTGTTCAAATCAAAGTATTGGTAACTAATATTAAATCCCTTCACAGAATTATCAGTAATCGCAGCGCCTTCACAGCAGGAAGTTTCCTTCGTCTCACCTGGCGTGGGTGTGTTCCACATCTTCTCCAATCCTCAGAACCCCTTATTCGAGGGATATTTCCCACAAGGGTAAATTAAGATATATAACATATAAAAGTATTTGGAAGAATTATTGGAAATAATAATATTAATATAGTTCATTTATTTTTATTTTATTTATTTATATTGATTATTTACCTAATGCATGGAATATAATGTATAAGATATTTCCAGGTTGCAGTTCCGGAAGGAAATTTTTTACTGCCTGGAGAAGTGGAGACACACCTCCGAAAACCTTTTTGTCATACTAATTTTTGGGCACGGAATTCTTGACATTCATTCTATATCTTTGAAGGTGATCCAAATTGCAGCTGGATTACCATTTTTCATCACAGTCTTAGAGGATCAAATTGCAGCCCCAGACAATATAAGTAATATTGATTCTAGTAATAGGATTTTATAACGTAAGGTTTCTTGAATCGAGGAGTCTAATTTCTGAATTACAGTCACAGTTCGTGAATATCTGTATATGAAATTGAGAAACTGTAATCATGACCTCTGGTTTGGTCACCCACACTTTGGGTTAATTGTAGATACAGCAGAGCTGTATGCTGTGTTTCATCGCTTCAATGTAAAATTCAAACGATACAACAATAAGATACAGCTCTGCTGTATTTTCAAAAAACCGAAATACAGGAAGGACATAGGCGTTGGACTGCTCGCTTACTGTAAGTTTAAATCATCGTTGTGGTATATAGCTAATAATAATCTCTACTAGTTCAAGTTCATATTGCAGATATTAGTCATATTCAGAGAGATTTAATGTGTATGGGAAATACAAAAGATTTGGGAGAATTTTGTTTGTTTGTTAGTTGTATACACTTCGGAGGCCGTTGATATTCTCCCCCCCCCCCGGGGTACACGTAAATTTTCCACACTTGTGTGTACAATACTCTCCCTTACAGCGTTAATCAAGATATATATATATATATATATATATATATATATATATATATATATATATATATATATATATATATATATATATATATATATATATATATATATATATATATATATTTATATAGAGTATATATATATATATATATATATATATATATATATATATATATATATATATATATATATATATATATATATATATATATATCAAAAAAGAGTACCATATTCTAACGGTCAAGAATTAAATTTGTAATTATATAATTAATCAATGTAGGTATGTATGAGTGCGTGTTCAATTTGTAGGTAATTTCTCTTTAGCATAGTGAGAATCCCGCAATTTTTTTTTTGGCCCGATTGAACTGGCGGAAGGCATATAGTTGTTCTTT
>JABUQX010042953.1:62500-65000 GCA_015478945.1 Trachelipus rathkii
ATATATATATATATTTGGAAATTAAATATCAATTTATTGAGAATATCTTATCATCCTATATTTTGAGGTATTTTAAATTAACTTTTAAATATATATAAATGTAGGTATGTAATGCACAGTGTATGAATGCTACACAATGCTACTACTATATTTTGTTAAAAATGGGTTATGGGTTAGTTAAATAAAATTCCCACCATAAAATTTTTACTCAGAAGTAGATTAGTAATTCAAATTCCGGCACACCTCTAATATATATATATATATATATATATATATATATATATATATATATATATATATATATATTATATATATATATATATATATATATATATATATATATATATATAAAAGAAAGTATATATATATATATATATATATATATGTAGGTTTAGAATGGAATAAAAAAAAGATGAAATGGAAAGGATGGAGACAGTGGATGGATAGTGAAAGAATTGAATGGAATGGAGGGAATGGATAGTGGATGGATGGTGGAGGGGTGAAAGGATTGGTTTGAAAGTAAACATAGATAAGAATAAGGTTATGGTTGTGAGTGAGGACAGCTCTAGGTGTGAAGTTATGTTGGATGGTGAAAAATTGGAACAGTGTCCGAGTTTACATATTTAGGATAAATGTTGGATGAAAAGAGAACGGATGATGGAGAGTGTAATAGTGAATAATAGGAAAGTGACTGGTGCAATTAAATCCTTGGTAGATGTAAGGGGATTAAGTCTTGAGTGCGCTAGGGTCTTACACGAGGGTATGTTGTTACTATAGTAGTGAAACTATAGTCTGAAATAAGAGGTATAGATCTAAAGTACAATATGTTCAGATGGACAATCTTAGGGGCGTGTTAGGTGAGAAGAATTGATAAAATAAGGAATGAACGCATTAGGGAGTTGCATGGTGTGAAGAAAGAAGTAAATGAGAGAATATATGAAATTACATTGAGATGGTTTGGTCATGTGGGAAGGATGGATGATGGTTGGTTGGTTAAACTGATATATAGTAGTGAGTGTGCTGGGAATCGACCAGCTGGGAGCCTGAAGAAAAAATGGATTGAGTCATTAAAGAAATGCCTGAAGGAGAGGAATGAGAGTTTGGCAGAGGCGAGAATAAAGGTGCATAATAATAGTGAATGGCGGGGTTTAGTGAGGGGGTAAGGTTGTGGCCCAACTGTGCCAGGGGATGAACCCTACATTACGATATGCCATAGTGAGGGTCCGTCGCAGTCCCGTGAAGCCCTAGGGTGGATTTTTCTGACTGCGACGAGTTCTCACTTAAGGGTATAAAGGGGGCGGTATGGCTAGCTTTCTTTTCGACTTGCGTCATATTTTCTACTTCTCTGTTTAGAGTGCATGTAACGCACCTTACCCCCCAGTCTTGGAAAAGGTGAATGATAATGATGATGATTATATATATATATATATATATATATATATATATATATATATATATATATATATATATATATATATATATATATATATATATATATATATATATATATATATATATATAAGGGACGACTTATTGAATGAAAGACAGAATGCATGCTTATATGTCGATACATGGACAAATAATCTTAAAATACAAAAATAAAAATTAAATGAGGGGGATATGGATTTAGAGACTATTTAAAATACTGTATAGTCCTCATGTCTCAATTCATATGAAAAGATATCTTTGCACTTCTAAAACCATGAAAATGGTCGTATAGCAACATGCCCAAACTTTAGGTAGAAAGTTACTAGATTGAGCGTTATATACAAAAGCACCTAAGAAATGGCATAATTCACACCAAATCTAGTTTCAAAAATACTCGTATCATATATATGTAATATTTAGAGATACGCAATTTAGAAAAACGCTTACGCATTAATTGAAAGAAAATTTGATCTTTGTTTAGCTAAACTATATGATATATTTTCCTGTTTTAAACAACCATAGGAAGAAGAATTTATTATTTTAAGCATTTGTACTAAAAAAAAATCGTCTCATACTTTTTGATGCTTCACAAATTTTATTAATTTAATTGTAATATCAAATATATATATATATATATATATATATATATATATATATATATATATATATATATATATATATATATATATATATATATATATATATATATATATATATATATATATATATATATACTTACATATTTCTTTCTCCTACGAAAGGATAAGCGTTTTTTAATACTTTGTTTAATAATTATGTCTTGTTTCATTTTCTCACAAAATAGAACTAATTAATAATCAAAATAACAATGATTAAATAATAACTAATAATAATAATAAAATAATAATAATAATAAACACTAGATATCACTTGAAACTAATTGCTGTTCATAGTATTTTATGCTGTATAGAACTGTAATAATAAATATAATGTTCACTAATAATTTCTTAACGTAGAGTTTAACTGTTAACAACAGATCATGGATAACAGCGATGACTTAACGTGGTCTCCCTCCATCATACGACTTTATTTC
>JABUQX010042953.1:75000-82500 GCA_015478945.1 Trachelipus rathkii
ATATATATATATATATATGAGAGGGGAGAGGAGGAAAATATAGAGAAAGAGAGGAGAGAATGGACAATAAAATATAAACAAGGCGGATTGAGAATAATGAGAGGGTGAGATATGATTGAATTACGTATCAAAGAAAATATAATTTTGATATTTGATAGGTTTTAAACCTGAGCAACGGAAATGTTCAGGAATGCAACAAAGATTTGTTTTAAAAAATTTATACCGTTGTTCCATGGATGGATTTGTATGTTCTATTTAACTTTTTTTTCAGATTTCAGTAGTATTAATAAATTGTCAATTTTGGCAAGCTGATATTATACATTAACGAAAATTGGTAATTAAATTTAGTTAACCTGGAATGTCAAAAACTTGGTATATTACTTGGCAATGAATGGCCTTTTTTATAAGGTTCATCCAGATTTCTAAAGGTCCACCTCTGCAAAAGATTTGTAATACAAGATTTGGATAAAAAGTTGCAAGTTTTCAATGTATCTTATCTCCTGAAAATTGGTAGTATTTTGTAGACGTACCAATTTATGAAAGTTAGGACAAAATGAAGAGAATCTGACAAGGGAAAATTATCAATATCCAGTGAGAAAATATTTTTCTAAAAAGACCATCAAACCTTGGTATAGCTAAATATAATTAATATATGCATATGAACAGGGTGGAGAAAAAAAACAACAAACACAAACACTAGGCCTAAAAAAAAAATTGAAAATACTTTTTCATAAAAAACATTTTTTTTTTAAACCTTTAAAATCAATTAATTGTATAGTGTTTACATCATCTATTTTAATACTCTTATAAGTTTTTGAGCAAAAATATTTATATTAAGCACTCAAAAACAACAATTTAATTTTTAACACATATTTTTTCATTTTTCTCAAAAACATATTTGGTATTTTAAATATATATATATATATATATATATATATATATATATATATATATATATATATATATATATATATATATATATGTATATATATGTGTGTGCGCGCGCGCGTGTGTGTGTGTAGTGTGTTGATGCATACACTCCATTCTCTATCCCTTAAACTAATAATACTGATAAATTTTGGTTTATTAGAAATTATCGTTGTCTTCAAATCCAGAAACTCGTGCTTTAATACAATCCATCCCGAATTGGCAAAATATCAGCTCTGAGACTAAACTTTTCTTCGCAGAAATTGCATCAATCTTTCAGGTTTTTATCTCACACTGACAATTTGCAATTTTAAAATGCCAACTCCAACTTTACGTCTTCCTCCCTCTTGTATATCTGTTGGTAATACTGCTCCCTTAATTTCTGCTAAAACTGAACTGTTTGCTCAAACCTTTCCCTATAATTTCACACTAGACAGTTCCATAGCTATTCCTCCTCTTCGCCTCTTTTCAACTCGATTATGTTTTTTTCTACATTCTCTGAGCTTTACACTAAGGCGGAAAGTGCTGAAGTTATCCCTCCAGTGGTTCTTAAAAAATTGTGCTTCTGAGCTTGCACCCTGCCTTGGTAACCTATTTCCTCACTGCTTATATAAACTTCAACCTTTCCCTCCTGTTGAAAGAATGCATTCATTCAGCATGTGCTGAAGAAACGAGGCTCCAGTCAACAATCCAACTATCGCTTTAACCACTGTTCTTAACTTCTTCCTAAAGTTTTCGAATCTATTCTTAACAAGAAGATTTAGAAAACATCTTAATAATTAAATCTTCTAATCTTCTCTGATTGCCAGTATGGCTTCTGTAAGGACCATTTGATTAGTGATCTTCTTTCCTTTCTCTCCAACTCTTGGTTCTTTGCTCTTCCGCATTTCGGCGAATCTTTTTCTGTGGGGCTAGACATATCGAAGGCTTTCGATAAACTCTGACACAAAGCATTAATATATAAACCTCCCATTTCCGGTATTTATACTTCTTTTTGTAACCTTCTCTTGACTTTCATTCCAGTCTTTATATGGCTGCTATTGTAGATAGCCAACATTTATCCTTTAAATCTATCCACAGTGTTGTTCCTCAGAATTCTCTTCTATCCCCAACTCTTTTAATTTTGCATCAATGATCTATCTGTTACTGTCTCCCCTCTCCACTCTTAGGCTGATAACTCCATCACTCATCATTCATTACTCCTTCCAATTTGAAAGACGACTCATTCAACAGTAAATAAATGATGCTAGGACGATAGCCTTAAAGCAACAGACTTCTAATCTTTATGATAATTATAGTTGTGTTAAAGAAAACATGGTTGTTTTCAATGCCTCAATAACTCAGTTTCTTCATCTATCTATTATCAACTTGACATCTTTCACACAACTCGAACCTTCTTCTATTCTTAATATCTTCTTTTCACGTGATCTTCATTTGAAGGATCACATAATGTTCTTTCTAACAAGTTTATAGGAAATTTGAGTGTTCCAAGGCGCCTTCGAAACTTCTCATTATCCCAGTTGCTAGCTCTACAGAAGGGCATTGTTCGCCTACTAGAGTATGAATCACATATCTGGGGCGGTTCCACACATATTTGCCTACTCGATAAAGTGTAGTCTAGGGTTTGTCGACTCCTCAACTCTCCTACTCTAACTCTCTCCAATCTTTCCAACCATCGAACCGTTTCTTCATTCTCCTTATTCTATTGTTATTACAATTGACATTTTTTGAATTTTTCAGCCATGTACCAGTTGTACCTCCTTTGAAGAGAGTTCCTACAACTCAAACTTCAGACAGAAACTTTTCATCCATTTTCCGCTAAACTCTATGACCCAGACTTAACTGCTATGGTCAATCTTACATATACTCTACTGCTAAAGTCTAGAATGTGCTTTCCTCTCATTTATTTACTACCTTAATATATAGTATTAGTTATACGCTTCCATTTAGAGCACATTTTAATTACTTTTTTATTAAAAAAAAAAAAAAAAATAGTTGGTTTAAACCAAACAACCCTGGATATGGAGAGCCGCCACAGCGCTAGTTGCGAATAGTAGAGCAGTCTGTTCAATATAGCACAGCCGAAGGCAAATTATACTGTCTTATATACGAGCCTTGTTTCATATGTATTTTGTTCCAAGTCTAGTTTTGCCGCTATTCAAATGAAAACAAATTAAAAAAAATGGCAAAAACATTATTTTCCCCTCGAGAACAGTGTTCCATTTTTTGAGTAGGCATTTCATAAATGAAAAATCGCAAAATCTCTTTTATAATTTGTCCTATCTATATGATATTTTTAGAGCATATATAATTGGGAGAGAAACAACAAATTATTTTTTTTTAATTTAGATCATCTGTTTATATACACAACCGTTTTCCCGCTGTTCAAGGGAAAAATCACATTTTTTTTCTGCCATTTTTATGTTTTTAACTAAATAGGGGCAAAACTAGGCGTGATAGTCAAAAACAAATATGAATTTTGGATTCGGCGCGGCAAAGTGCATAAAAAAAAAATAAATATCGCGGATCATAGACAGCATAAATAAAGTTATAAAACGCAGACCCGAATTAAATAGTTAACGATTAATAAATCTTAACTCCGTGTTAATAATAGGGTTTCTAGCATAAAAATCGATGTTACTGAATATTTGTTAAATTAAAAATAGAGTTCTGATAAAAGAACATGTGAATCAATATATTTTAAATGAATAAGCAGTTTCAGACAATCATAAACTAAAAATACTCCTCAAATCCTCCTAAAGTTGAGCATGCAATTGAAAATAAAATGGCAGATACAAAATTTAACAGCACTACAAAATTCTTGTACAGCATTATATTTAATAAATAATAGCGTTCCAGACAAAGGGCAAAATGTCTACCATTTTGTGCTTTAATAATTTACTTTCCGACAGGCACGTGTCAAGATGATTGACATTAGACTAAATCAGTTGCAACTGCTACTTTTAACCGTCGAGATGATTAACATTAGACTTAGTAAGTCAACTGTAGCTACTACTTTTAACCATCATACTATTTTTTGCTCTGTATTAATTCCCCGTGTTGCCTGTTC
This sequence comes from Trachelipus rathkii, assembly GCA_015478945.1. Lineage (NCBI taxonomy): Eukaryota > Metazoa > Arthropoda > Malacostraca > Isopoda > Trachelipodidae > Trachelipus > Trachelipus rathkii. The sequence goes on from JABUQX010042953.1 coordinate 78,998, forward strand.
ATAATTTCTAATGTAGATCAGCACCCTAAAATATACTGAAAAACATTGTCCTGAGATCTATTTACATAGAGACTTTTAAAATTAATTCTCTCTGCTCCTCAAGAGCAAGATTATAATTTTATGGTCAAACCCCAAAAGTTTTCTATTCTTTAACAAATTGATACCAAGAATTCTATATAAAAATATTGACTTAAATTTTATCACAAACTAGAAAGTTTCAAAGGATTCAGTTTTTACTTGTTCAAACAAGTCTGTGAATTCGCTAATTTGAAAGGTCTTGTCTTGAATAACAATGTAACATGCTATAATCCAAGATATTGTGCCCCAATACCATTTGTAGCTGTTTCACCCCCCAAGAATGGAGTGAAATGAAAATCGTAAAACTATTAGCAAAATCTTTTAGAATACATGATCATTTATAATGTAATTAATAGGTGCAGTAAATGGCAATAACACTTATATTAGTAAAATAAATAACAAAAACGTCGAGTACATCTCCAAGAAAACTATTAAAGAAAAATAATGTTAAAGACTAAGCAATTTAATTCTTAAGTCATCTTTACAGTATACGAAAGGATGAATAATAAACTTTTTAAATCTAAATCTCTTGCAACAGAGAGAGATTAAGAGACATATTTGACAGCGAGAGACCCGATCCTCAAGCCAAGTGGAGTCAGAAATCTGGTGCATCATCAAATACAGACACTGTTTACAATTCTCCAAAATCAATTTCTATTAAAAACGATTCACATTACATAACATTTTATTTAGTAAGACTTATTTTTTATTATTATTCTATTTTCATTATTAAATTTTGAAGATTCTATAAGGAATTACTTTATATCTAACAAACAATTACGTAATGTACACAATGACATTGTCGAAATTTGGTTGCAATTTTATAATAAACTGTCACAAACATTATGAATTCAAATATTGTGCAAAACGTATTTATTTAAAGAGTTACTCAGCTTCTTAAGATTTCAAAGCAATCGCTAGTTAAACTTTGTATGATGGTGACTCACAATGTTGAAAGGTTTCCCTAATAAAGCAAATGATAGCTGCTGGCTCACTAAGACGTTTTTTTTTTGTTTTTAAATATAATAAATGTCTTCGAAATACACAGTTTTTTAACACTTATCTGGGTTCGAGCTCGATATATTCATTTTAATATCTTAAAAGAGCTCTTATGCTCCTTCAACCATTTTCGGTACCAACGAGAGCTGCAAAGTCAAAGCAGGATAAAAAAAATATAGGATCAAAACGTTCTTTTTTTTTACCACAAAATATCTTACATATTTTGTAATTGAACAATAGTGTTATAACAAAAACCAATACCAAATCCAGGAATTTGATAACATATATATATATATATATATATATATATATATATATATATATATATATATATATATATATATATATATATATATATATATATATATTATATATATATATATATATTTATATATATATATATATATATATATATATATATATTATAGGCACATCGATATTTTTCTGGAAGGCATTATCAAAACCTAAATTACTTTATAACAAACATGCAGTTTCAAAACATTTCTTTGAACCTCGATATGCATAATTTCTTAGGTCTCGATTATATGTAGAGAGGATGTTCATTTCTATTGTCTCTTATGTTATTTACATTAACATCGGAGTAATTATTGTGTTCAAATGTCAAAGGAATAAAAAGGTGTTAGCAACATTCATCATCATTATAACTTCATAAACTTTTAATGACTTAAAAATAAGTATAGATGACTTTATAAGTATAAATGGAGCAGGAGTTATATTATAGCTGGACAGAGTCTGAGTCGGCAATAAAAAAAAAAAAAAAAAAAAAAAAAAAATCATCAGGAGCTCCTTTCGCTCTTACAAACTTCTTTTAAATTCAAACACAATATAAGCTTCTTGAATATTCCCAACGAGCTCCGCTCACTGCTCAACAGAGCTCTAAAACAACAACCAATATCATCATTAATTCTAAGATTACGTTTTTCTTTTTCTCCTTTATTTAAATTTAATAGCGGAGGACTGAGATGTAAGTTTAAAAAAAAAAAAAAAGCGATTTGAATCGCTCCCCTACGAAAATTAATTAAAATATATCGCTCTAATATCCTAAAATAATGATTGAATAATTTTCTTTTCTGAAGAAAAGAATTATGGAACTGCGACAATGATAAAATTGTAAATAAAAAAAATAATAATTATATAGCTATATCTTAAATTAATTAACGAAGTCGATCACGACGAATTTGCATTAATATATATATATATATATATATATATATATATATATATATATATATATATATATATATATATATATATATATATATATATATATATATATATATATATATATATATATATATATATATATATATATATATACACACAGTGGCCCTATATAATAATATGATTAATCAAAATATTTTAAGTTATCTCAAAAATACTGTGATTTCCTTTGATCTAGTAATTTTTACTCACACCTCAACCAACAATCTACACACATTATTACACATACACACATAACACCTGGCATATTACATATTCCCATATTACATAACACACACAAAGAGGAGTGAGAAAGAGTGAGAGGAGGAGAGGAGGAGAGGATAAATGAATGAAATAGTGGAATGGAGGACAGTGGAATGGATCTGAGAGAGAGGGAAGAGAGAGAGAGAGAGAGGAGAGAGAGAGAGAGAGAGAGAGAGAGAGAGAGAGAGAGAGAGAGAGAGAGAGAGAGAGGAGAGAGAGAGAGAGAGAGAGAGAGAGAGAGAAGAGAGGAGCAGAGAGAGAGAGAGAGAGAGAGAGAGAGAGAGAGAGAGAGAGAGAGAGAATTTCTAGTGATAGATGTTTTAACCAGACTGGTTCTCAAATCTATGATCACGATCCATATAACGGTAGCATAGAATCCATAGATAATCGCATGGTTTGCAATAAGATAACCGAGTTATAAATTTAGTTAGCGAAAAAATAAAAAATAATAATAATATAAAAATAATGGCAGTGGAATAAATAATAAAACTGAGCAAAAACAAGATGAAGATGAAAGCGGAGTGAGAGTTTAGACATAAAACCTATACTGATGTTACTATTTGCTATTTTTGACATTTGTTTTGCAATAAATAATAGCATTTATATAAAAGCCTTTCACTTGTTCGATTAACATAAAAGGTTCAATGCAAACTATCAATAAAAATTTGTATTAAAATCTTAATGGCGAAATAATTAAATCAATCATTTTCAGTCACTAGCCTTGAATAGGTTTTACGTCGCGACCAAAAGTAATGATCATAAGTTATAAAAACCTGCAATTTATATTTATAAAAAAAACAATTCCTGGTATGTATATATATAAAAAAAGTATGAAAATTTTAAATAAACATGACGAAAATGGGGTATGAAGGTCCCTCAACTCCGTATGTAAAACAATATCGGCCTCATGATACAGTAGTAGTAACTTTTTTATAACGCTT
>JABUQX010042953.1:85000-97500 GCA_015478945.1 Trachelipus rathkii
TCACTTGATCGCCTTCTCACGCTCTGCACACGATCATCAAGCCCAGCAATGTTGGATTCATCAAAGAATACAATCTGGAGCAATATAAAACACAATAGGAAAAGTAGGAAAAGCATAGAAGATGATGCAAGTAGTCAAACAAGTACAGAAATTCATGACTTTAAACCATAGATGGTTGATAATTCAGTAATAATGATATTTTCAAGTGTCATTGCGATTTTACTAATAACAAATGCTCTTTTATGAGTGATAAAAGAAATAATAGCTATCTGATCAACTCTTACCTGCTCCCATTGCTCAGAAGTCCAATGAATATGAGTCTGAGCCCCTGCCCGTTTCATTTCTAAAGTTAGTCTTGGACGAAAGGCATTTAATCCAGCATCTAATAGCCTCCTATTGGTAGTTCTTCTAGAAATAATAATCCCCTCTGCTGATAGAACATTGGAAAGCTTCCTACATGATAGTCTTCTATTTTTCAGAGCCATTTGAACTCTTTTTTTTGTCCTCCCTGGGTGTTGTTTTTCTTTTCTTTCCACATTTGCCAACCCTATTTGAGCTCCAACTGTGACCGTATTTCAATTTCTTCTTAATATTACTAACTGTTTGAGTTGAAACCCCAAGTTTTGCTGCTATTTCTTTCTGTTTTAAGTTGCTCACTTGCAATAACACATTAATTTGTCTGACTTTCCGTGGACTCAAATCACTAACTTTACCCATATTTGATAACTTTTATAAACTACCAAAATATCTGAAAATAATGGTATTATTATTAAAATAATACAATAAAACACTAGTATACACTAATTATAACAAATAATAAAAGGTGTAAAACATCGATAACACACACAACTCCCGTGAAAGCAGGACAGCAACTGAACGTGAAAATATAATAAACACTGAATAATTCACCAAATCTGTCATTGTTGCCAGATACTGCCACACAATACTTTTAAGTTTGGTAAATAAATAGTAAAATATTTATATTATCCTTGTGTATTAAAATAAGTTCATAAAAGTTGAAAAAATTAAATTTCATAACCTTTTTATTCAAAAATAGCAAATTTTTAAAAAATCCATAATAAATATGCCAGTACTGTATATATATATATATATATATATATATATATATATATATATATATATATATATATATATATATATATATATATATATATATATATATATATATATATATATATATATATATATATATATATATCTGAATTCGTATAAGAGTAAGTCAATAATTCTACCTTTCAATTCTTAAACTTCCAATATTTATTTACTTAATTATTAAGTTATTTAATTATTATTATTATTATTATTAATTATTTATTGTTATTCAAAAAAACTGCAATGTTATGCCGATTAGGAAATATTGCTTTATGAAATGGTTGTGTAACATCAATGTATAATACTTAAAACAAATAATTTTTTTTAAAAACAAAACAAAAGACAGCAACGAAAATCAAAACAACAAAATCGCTGAGCGTTATGCTAAAATGCTTACACCACCTCCCTTTTATATATATATATATATATATATATATATATATATCGGTATACCTGAACGGACATAAATATATATATATATATATATATATATATATTTCTATATATATATATATATATATTGGTATATATATATATATATATATGAAAAAAGATATATATATATATATATATATATATATATAGTGAAGAAAGATATATATATATATATATATATATATATATATATATATATATATATATATATATATATATATATATATATATATCGGATCCGGTAACCTGAACGGACAAAAAATAAATGCCATCAGTACGAAATTTTCTGTAATAATTAATTAGTTTACCCCAATACCCGCACATCAATAAAACACAACACAGCCAACATATACAAAAAAATCACCCCTCTCAATATGACCTCCAGAACAGAAGGTCCGGTCCGCCTATCAAATGTCAATATTACGAAACAATGCTCCATCGGTGGCTATAACATCTTGATTCGGGTTGAGCCTTGGCAAATAGGGTTAGAAATTTAATAATCTTCATTGTCGTTTGTTATTTATCTTTATTGTGTATGTTGAAACTTATTTAATCATGTGCATAATTTTATCGCTTATTATTTTTATATTTAGGATGTTATAAATTGTGAAAGATTTTCACTTGGTTGTGAAAAAATTTGTTGAATATTTTGATCTAAAGTGTTTTTTATTAATCTTAATAATCTGTGCATGTTATATATATATATATATATATATATATATATATATATATATATATATATATATATTAAACTTAAAAAAACGTTGCGAAGTACTTTCGTGTACTATATCACACCCTCACAAATCTTTGTAAGAGGTCTCTGGTAAGAAAATACAAAATAGACCTACAAGACACCACAAAAAAAAATCCAATTTTAATGCAGAGATTCAATCTTACATAGCCCTTTATGCGTCAAAAGAAGTGAAGAAAACCGAAAAAGAAGGAAGCTCCAGACTTTAACAGCAGATTATGTAAAATGAAGAAATGGGCATGTATAGATGTTAGGTCTATAGTCCATGGGTGCAGAGTCGGTATCAAAAATAGCTATCTATGACGAGTGTCGTCCCACTGAAGGAACAAGAACCACAGTGAAATAGTTTTTCTTTATTATTTATCCTTTCGACTATAGGCTTTTTGCTATTACTTTGCCTCAAGAGAAACTCTTGAGTTAATATCCATTTCTCAACTTAGGACTCGAAAGGCTTGATGTGAAAAAATCACAAGTCACAACGTTCTTTACAACCAATTTGATAAGTTTTTCTTTCTGAATTTATTAATAATACTCAGTTATAATAGTAAATGACAGAAAAAGCTATTAAGTGATGTTTATCCTCTGACAGGTTCAAAGTTCGAAAAATGCGGCACTGTACAGAAAAGTAGTGTTCAATATAATCACGATAAAATAAGAAATGTTCAGTAGATAGAAAGAGACTGATGAGACGAAAAATCTTACCCTCCACCATTTCAAAAATAATTGCGTTAATGGAACCACTTGATGTGACGCATACCCCTTGGACGAACACCTTACACAGAGAAAGCATCTGTGTGGCGTGTAGTAGTTGCGAAGGCGTCTCAGAATAACTAACCTGTTGGATGTGCTAAATTCAATGGAAGGTTTCAGTTGTTTGTTTTTTGGATGTTATTGTTGTACGGAAGAAGATTACATTTTGTAGATAGATATATGGAGGAATCTTTTGAGGAAGTGAACCCAAACCACTTTTCTCTGTCTAACTAGAAATACGAGAAAGATTATGTTCCAAGGCAATCCTCCTGTTATCATTTAGGTCGATTTTTCAAAATAAAAATGAGAGTGGATATTTGAAGTGGAAGTCATTAACTAATGGACAGTTAAGGAGTTGGGGATAAAACAGAACCCTAGAGAACATTAATATTATTAGACTTAAAGGATGAGTGCTGTTAATCTACGACAGAGCTATAGAGAAAAAGAAAAAGATACAGAGAATACATATTGAAAAGAGAAAGTTTCTGATTATTATATATATATATATATATATATATATTATATATATATATATCTATACTTATTATAATATTATATATAATATATATTAATATATACTATATCTACGAAAACCGTCGTCAGCCTGACAGCCTCAGGAGTTAAATCCTTTAGTTTAATCTTGCAAAGTGAAAGGGAAAAATATTGAAAATTTATTATAGAAACATACCAAAAAATAATTTAAAATCCAAGTAAGGAAAATAAATATACGGTAATAATGCCCTAGGCCCATCTCGGGTCCTTCCCATTGCATAAATCAAAATAAGTGTGCCTGTGGTTTTCCATTTTTAATAAAAGCTCTGGTGGAAAAAAGAGCAGGGACATGATGTCCTGGATAAGGAACAATAAACCGAAATCAACGTCCTATTAAATTGCAGTACACCTACAGAAACACCAGAGACTACGACAAAAGTCAAAGGCATGTGCAAATAAAAAAGAAATGAAAAGCATCAAAAGATTTCACTCAAAATAGTGAGTGTCAAGATAAATAATTGTCATATACGAGCAAGTCTTGATTGGAAAATTAAACGAATAAATTAATGAAGACAGGTAGATAGAAGAATACCATGATGGCATAATTGGTGAATACTGACATCATAATTTTATAAAAAGTGGCACAGACATTCAAACGTAATAAGATCGAATTTTAGAGAATTCACCCACCCCCAGTATTATATATACTATATAATACTATATATACTATATTATATATATATATATATATATATATTATATATATAATATTATATATATATATTAATTATATATATACTATATATATATATATTTTACTAATTAACAACCCAACAAAGATAAACACATCTTGTTTAATTGGAACACAATGTTGAGTAAAGAATCATTTAAATGTTCATTATTATTAATATTAGAAAATGTATTATTTAATTTAAAATCATATTATCACAATATATATATATAATATATATTATATTATATATGTTATATATATATATATATACTAGCTATATATATATTATATCCTATATAGTATATAATATATGATATATAGTAATATATATATATATATATATTAATATTATACTAAAAGCAACAAGGATGTACACTCCGAGTTCGATCTGGAAAGAAACTGTAGTAAAGAGCTAACTTTAATCCGATGAAAAAGAAAAAAAGGAAAACACCCAGGCCGACGAACACAACACAACTTTAAAAAATAATACTGCATAATATATAGTATATATTATATAATATATAATATATAATATATATATTATAATATATATATTATATATATATATATATATATATATATATATATATATTATATATATTATCGTGTGGACAATGGTAAGCTGTGGCTGTGGGTCCCATTGCCCACTTATTTATGAATGCCGTGCATGCTTGCCCACCTAACCTCAATTATGGGGAATCAAGATGTATGTACATATCAAAAGTTATCAAAGCAATGTGTGGCGAACAAAAACAAATATCAGAGATTCTTTGTATGTATGTATGTATGTGCGCGTGCGCTTGTCATAATTACAAAGATAATTGTAAATGAACTAAGCACTAGTTAATTAAATGTTTCGCCTTGTTTAATATGCCACTAAACATCTGTTCCAACAATTTTAAATTGTAATTGTAATGTAGTAAAATTTCATTTAATTGTAATTTTTGGCAGCTAGCCTCTTTTTCTCACCTGAACTGATGAGTTTAAGACATTAGGCAATAACCGCATAATTTTAAGAAGTTCTCACCCTTTAACTGTCGTCGAACACGATCAACTACTGGAGTTATTAAAGATATGTGCAGCCGAACAAAAAGCAAAATTTCAGCAGATTCTTTCTACCAGAAACACCTTTAATTATTCAGTTGTTTGGAAGCAAGAAATAAAAGCTAATTAAGAGGCTAGGTATAATATATCGCAATGTTGTTTATAAGAGCAAGGAAGTTGAAGTAAACTGTATAATAGCTATACTAGGCCATATTAGAGTATTGTGCACAAGTTTGGGCTTCTTATTTAAGGAAAGACGAATATGCTAGGGAGAGTGCAACGTAGAGCAACAGAAGGATGCTTTCTGGGTTTGAGGGTAAGAGCTAACAAGGAGAGGCTGAAGAAATTGGAAATGGTTTTTCTGTAGAAATGGCGATTCTCAGAAGGGGACATTGATCCACAGTCTACAAAATTATTTACATCTATTAATAATACGGAGACCAATAAATTCTTCAAAGTAGAGCACAGCGGAAGGGAGACTAGGGGGCACAGTAAAAAAATTAAGAAAGCATTCCATCTTATATAAGAAAGCATTCATTCAGTATAGTAGGGTTCTTAATATTTGGAATGGTTTGCTACAGGAGTTATTTTTTGACAAAGCCAAACTGGCGGGTTTTTAGTTAACTAGTAGTTATTAAAGGTTAAACTGCACTGTAATGACCACAAACTAAGTCTTTTATGACTTGTTAGATGGTTTGGGTTATCATATGAGCTATGAGGTTTTTGTTACCAGCCAGTTTTGACAAGCCCATATGTGCTTGTGGATTTACATGAAGCACGTTGGTTGTGGGGTTGGACTGGGACAGTCTTTGCCATCGGCATGTGGCTTCTTAAGGTCCTCTATATTTTCTAAATTAGAACTACTTCCCGCTACACGTAACTGAAGGATCGAAAACGGTGGTTCATTCATTTGTGTGCAGCTTTCCTGCAGCAGTAGAGGATACCATGAGTAAAAGTTTAACAATTTTCAAAAACTGGGAAATCGAATTAATAATAATTATCAACACGCTTAAAAACGAAGTTAAAAACATGCATGTACTGTACCTTTATGGGTCATATTATTAAAATCCAAGATACAAAACTTTTTAAACTTAACGCAATTAACTGCGCTCAAATGAATTTAGCATGGAATGAGTTTCAGGAAGAACAAGGCAGGTTCTCAAGCGCAAAAAAAAAAAAAAAAAAAAAAAAAAAAAAAAAAAAAAAAAAAAAAAAAAAAAAAACTTCCATGATCACATGATAGTAATGTTGAGTTTAAGCGTCAGTAGGGTTAAACCCCGTCCGTACTGGTAAATCGAATTGTAAATGGCACAAACTTCAACTACAACACAATGGTTTGAACTGAACAATCTGAACAATCATCCCTATTTCTCACCGCTCTTTTTGTCCTAAAGCCTTAACAAATTACCAAAATTTTCTTATCTCATATCATTTAAAAGGTATTATCTAATCAATATAACAAATCGCCTAACGGCACTAACAGAGGATATATATATACTATATATATATATATATATATATATTATATCTATATATACTATATATCTATATATATATATATATATATATATATATATTATACTATTATTAATATATATATAATATATATATATATTATATACCAACAGGTGTGTGTACATAAACATAACGACTTACCGTTAGTATGTTACCTTATTATTTTTTTTTTTTTTTGAGAAAAAACAAACCCGGAACTTCTCCCCTACACATTCATTACACCACCTTCCCAACCCTTCTCTTCAATAACGGTGAACCCCAAACCCCCTTTCGCCATTCACACTATTTTGACAAACGATTGACCTCATCCTGCGATAAATGATACATAATAATACTAATATATATAATAATTAATTATAATAATAATAATAATAATAATAATAATAATGATGATGATGATCGAATATAAGTAATATATTTTACAAAAAACTGACAATACAAAAATAAATATAAAAATGCTTTTGCCCAAACTGTCCAAAACTCATTTGTAAAGAGAAAGGAAGAAAGAAGAAACTTTTAACTCACTAATCAAACGTCGCAGCGCCTACGCATATATTATATATATATATATATATTATATATATCTATATATTAATATATACTATATATATATTATATATATATATATATATATATTATATTATATATATATATATATATATATATATATCTATATATATTATATATATATATATATATATATATATATATATATATATATATATATATATATATATATATATATATATATATATATATATATATATATATTATATTATATATATAATATATATATATTATATAGGTAGATTAGTCATAGGCTAACACAACTCTTATTCTCTTTGTTTATTCTTTCCCCGGCTCTACATAATATGTAGCGTGCAAACAAAGAACAGTAAACTCGGAAACTGAAAAAAAAAATCCCTCTCCCTTTCCCTCCAAGAAACCTTTTCCTTCTCTTCCCAAACACACAAACGAAAACTTCTACTTTACAACACACACCCACGAACGCAGCATCCTAACAAAACACACACACCAACATTCCATTAGCAAACGTATATTTTCATGCTACGAGCGGGAGAGGATTCCTTTAATTTTTTTTTACATATAATCTCCGAGGAAAAGAAGAGAAAACTTTCTTTCCAATGAAAAGAATAGAAGATAGAAACTGCATGTACAGTTATTTTTTTAAGAGGTACAAATAAACAACTACTACTACTATTATTACCTACTAGACAGTTACAATTGAAAATATCCAATAATTATTTATTAAGAGGTACAAATAAACTACTACTATTATTGCCTACTAGACATTAGTTATAATTGAAAATATCCATTAATTAATTAGTTGTTAGTATTACTCCCGAAGAGTAAGTAGGCAAATTCCACTCTAACGTTGGCTGTCTCACAAAACATATGACCTAGTCGAGCTTGCATTCGTAAGTGATTAAAAAAAAAAAAGTTTTATTGCCGAGAGACAATACAATTATTTTTTTCTTTTAAAGTAAAGGAAAAGAGAGCTTCCACAGTGCCGAAAACATTATTTATTTAATCAAGTATCTGACTCGTGCTAACATCTAAACTCTAAATACTGCAGCTTTAAAATAAAAATTTAGACGGTTATTTTTCATTGCTCTACGGCAAGCGTGATGATTCGACAAATACTACGTAGAAGGTACAAGTAAAATCAATCGTGGAATAATATTTGGATAGTACTAGTACCGTATAATAAATCTGGCTGAATACAACATTATATCTTCAAAGTACTAATTAAGACACCCAGATATACAAACCGTCTTTTGAATACTTGGCATGTACTTATCATATTCTATTCCCCATTTAATACTGATAAGAGTGCGAGAACACAAATACAATACGTAAAAATAACACACACACACACACACACACCAAAAAATAAAAAATAAAAAAATAAATAAATAAATAAAAATAAATAAAAATCTCGTGTTTTGTATCATTAACTCAAATATTTATTCTACTACAAAGAAAAGACAGATTCTTTAAACTTAAAATCAATCTAATGTATTTTAGAGAGTTTTAAAAGAAAATATTTTGTTGTTGTTGTTTCTGACGGGTTCTAGGTATGAAAAGTATTTGTCCGATTATTTTATAAGTTTGCGAGATTGGATAAATAGTGGGACGTTAATATTTCAAACCCAAACCTACGATTTTACTAATTTCGATGTTGCATGCAATACTGAAGACTTGAAACTGCAATGCAGTAAGTAAAACTATCCAATTTAAAAATATATATATATATGGAATTAGCAAAATATTTTAAATAATTTCAAGAATTTTCAGTAGGCTTATATACCCCATCTTTACACATCTTTGGTATCTCTAAAAACCTATTACTAACATCTAGAAATTATATTGTGTTCTAATCTGTTTTCCTAACAAAATTTATTCATATTTTCCTTCCGATTTTGCTCTGGGTAAGAACTTTTTATAGAATTTTAGCACCATTTACCCTTTAGTCTGGACATTTTAACATTTAATTGACAAGAAACCTTTTCATGTCACCAAAAGCACATATAAAACTACTTGTTTGAATGTTGTGAAATATATCCGTTCTGAGTAGCGGTAACGTTTTTTTTTTCTTCTTCTTTTTTTTAATAATTAATTAATCAATCCAGAAGTGTTTAACACCCACTTTATTTCTTAACTTTCTCAATCCTTTTACGAATCACTTTCAATTCAATTTTGTAAAATAATGAAATCCATAACTTTGTATCATGGGGATTCGGTAAATAAAAAACACTCGATGCTAACTCCCTTTGCTTTCACATATCAGACTCGAACCACAACCAATTTATGCAATTAATCACATCTAAAGATAGATAATTCAGTTAAATTGGTAGATTGTACATAAGGCATTTTAAAAACTGATAGAATCATTAGGCTACTTTATTAGACTGCTCACCTTTACATAGTATAATTAGGCCACAATAATATAGTTATAACTAATTAGATTTTAATTAATGGTTGTAACTATGCTATTGTGGCATTATCATTTACTATAAAACATTTAAGTGATTTAACCAACAAAAGAAAAAATATTTTTGTAACCACATTTCAAACTATCAACAAAGTATACCATGCTAATTGTTTTCTGAAGTTTTAGCAAATTGTTTAACATATGAAGATAAAATACTTCATGATGAAAAAACATTGAACATGGATTATATTAAAAGCTAAACAACTTAAATTGTAAAAAGAGTTGAAATTCCGAAAGAAAATGTAAAATCCACAAAAAGTTGCTGTAATAAGAAACAGGGTTGGTGCTCCTGGAAGATCTACTTTCATTGAAACCATTAATAAGATGATTTACACTGACGTCGAACGGGACTAGGTATAATTTTAGATCCCAACCCCGATAAAATGTTTCGTACTCTGAACTCAACTTTCATTTCAATTCCTCGAGTACAATTTGCGACAACCAGCAATCACCCTAACATATTCGGTAAAACAATTCTTTCAATCTATTTTACGTTCAATTCCGTTCATGAAAGAATTTGAGTAATAAGATTATTACCAATTTACATTCCTATAAAGATTAGTGAGCAATAAAAGGCTCTTCTAATTTACTTAATAAATTAATAAAATTACGAGCTCTTCTTAGCTTCCTCCAATAAATCCGTTTGACTGGAGGAAAGCCCGGGCTGGATTTTAACTTAAAAATTTTCCGACTCTGCATCCTTCATGGAAATATTGAAAACTTTTTTATTACCGTAAATCTTAAGAGCTCTTTCGACGAATGTGGTTTTGTCAACAAACAAAGGTTTATTCCATTAAAACAGGTAAAGACAACTTTTGGTATGAGTTACACTTTAATAAGAACCTACTGCGGTCATTCACAATCACTGATTAAATGAGTCTTGTACATTCATTGAATATAAAATCACCAATATTTATTATTATTATTATTATTATTATTATTATTATTATTATTATTATTTCAATATTATTATCAATATAAAGTTATTAGAGGAAAGATTATAACGACAGAATTCAAATTCTTAAGAAATTTTTAGACACTAATAATAATGACTTTTAATTGCTATTTGGAAGCTCTTTATATTCACCAAATAAATGTATGAATATTAAGGACTCTTCACAGCTCAATACTACACCACTTTGTGTGTGTGTGTGTACTATATATATATATATATATATATATATATATATATATATATATATATATATATATATATATATATATATATATATATATATATATATATATACTGCTGCTGCTGCTATATATATATACTGCTAAATATATATATATATATATATGCCTAGTGGCTGTAGGAGGTTGACTAGCCGACTCTCATACGAGAGGACGCTGGTTCAATCGTCTTCCGCGTAGCAGTTTTATCTACCTGGGGGCAAATTAAAACTCGACTGCGAACGTTGGTGGCGCTGATTTGGGATAGCCGACCTTGAAGTTCCGATTTCCTGTAGTCTCCGTGTTACCCTCTGAAAAGGGATAAAGCACGATAAGGTAGTTTATATATATATATATATATATATATATATATATATATATATATATATATATATATATATATATATATAACTTTGCTGCTCTGCTGCTCATATATATATATATATATATATATATATAACATTTAGTTCCTAGACAACCTAAAAGGGCAAAAAATAAACCCACATTTTCTTCAGGAAGATTTTCAAAGTTTCATTCAGGAAAGCATTTAGCAAATCAAAACAAATCAAGTTAAATCTTGAACCTTATGAAACCATTAGTTTTTATTAAATAATCAATAAACTAAAAATCCATCATCCAGATTAATTATCTCAGCAGCACACAATCTACTCTACACCATCATGGGCTAATAAAAGTCCAGTACCACCAGAGCAAACAGAAGAAGGCACTTACAAAGAGCACTATGATTAAAGCCCAAACAGAGAATGTTTTAAAAGGCTTACTATAGCCACAATGCTAAGGCCCAGTGGGATACAAACAAAAAGCTGCAATAATGTCACATACAAGTACCAAAATTGACACACGATTCTCGCTTGATAAATCTAATAGCAACGACAAGAAAACAGAAGTCTATTTTTATAATAAACACACATTATCACACACACACACACACACACACACACAACTCTCTCTCTCTCTCTCTCTTTCCTCAATCGACTAAGATTTAAGATTCAAAATTATTGTAAAATGGATCTTCTATTATTATATCATGATGATTCAGAAATAAATGCTTATTAATATCATATCGCCTTATATATATATATATATATATATATATATATATATATATATATATATATATATATATATCATCTTATATATATATATATATATATATATTTTATATATATATACTATATATATATATATATTATATATATATATATCTACCTTTTCCCCAACTCTGGGGGTAAGGCGCGTGAAATGCACCGGAAACAGAAAAGTAGTAGAAGAATATGACATAAGTCGAAAAGAAAGCCCAACCTTACCGCTCCCCCTCTATACCTATTAGTGAGAACTCGTCGCAGTCAGAGAAATCCACCCTAGGGCTTCACGGGACAACGGACCCCCTCACTATGGCATATCGTCAGTGTAGGGTTCATCCCCTGGCACAGGTGGGCCACAACCATACCCCCCCT
>JABUQX010042953.1:102500-107500 GCA_015478945.1 Trachelipus rathkii
GAAATCAAATAATAATCTATGCTAATAATAATAATAATAATAATAATAATAATAATTTTATTAAAACTATGAACACAACTTAGGAAGATATGAAATTATTAAACAAATTTATAATTATTATAAATATTCTATTTATTTTATTTACTAACGGAATCTTAACCCTTACTTAAACAGAATTTCAAAAACCTCACTCCCTTGCTCTCCAAGATAAGTAAATGAGCAATATCTCTCTCTCTCTCTCACTCACACACACTATATATATATATATATTAAAGTGACCATAGTCCCGCTTTTAGGCGGGACAGTCCCACTTTTTTCTCCCGCTTCTTTAAAATATAAAAAAATGTCCCGCTTTATCTGAAGTCCCGCTTTCCAGAGATCCCGTTATTTTTCCTTTTCAAATAATACTAATAAAATTTAAAATATCGGAATAACTAAAAAGAAATAACAACAATAATGATTATACATATATATATATACATATATATATATAGCAACTTATATATATATATATATATATATACTATATATATACTATTAAATCTATATATATATATATATATAACAACATAATTATACATATATATATACTATATAATATATATATATATATATTGAAAAATAGTAAAAAAGCGAAAGACTTGATGACTGATGAGACATGCTTAATTTTAATTCTTTATGAAATATTCAAATACTTTCGGCAATGTTTCAAAAGAATGACACCTACTTCGAAGGATCTAGAAATTAGTGCTGCAGAAGGTTTGTGGGCGTACCATACTGAGAGAAAATCAAGTTTTAGATCTGCAGATTGCGCTAGCAAAATTTTTAAGACAACTATTTTGAACAAAATTTTTTGTGTGCACTACAAAATCCGTAATTCTTTTAAATGTTTTTGCTCCATATGCTGAGGCAGAACTACGACAACAAATAAAAGATGCCCACTGTGTAACATTTTTAACCGATGAGAGCAATCATGGATACATAAAACTGTTTCCCGTTATGGTTCGTTTCTTCCAGCCATACGTAGGAGTTCAGGTAAAGCTCCCTGTCCTTCAATCTCTCTTTTCAGAGACCTCTGACATAGTCATAAAATATTTAATAGATTTAATTAAAAATTATGATTTACAAAAAAAAAAGTGGTTGGTTTTGTGGTGATAACACAAATTGAAATTTTGGGAGCCATGCAAGAAAAGAAGTAAATAACATTTTTAGAAAGCTTCATGGGCAGAGTTAATTGGAATAGGATGTTTTGCTCATATTCTGCATAACACAGTGCAATGTAGTAGCTATTGCCTCACTGTTGATGTTGAAGCTGTAATTGTAAAAATATATTCGTATTTTTACATTTATACCGTTCGAGTAGAAGAGCTTAAGGAATTTTGTAATTTTTAGTACAAACAGCTCCTTGGATACAGCAAAACAAGATGGTTTTCTTTAATGTCTGCTATCGAAAGAGTGCTGAAACCCTTTCCTGGACTGAAATTATACTTTGACAGTCAGAACAAATGTCCAGAGGTTTTGAAAATTTTTTGAAAATCCCCTTGCTGAAATATAGCTTCATTTCCTTCATTTCCCAGGCAGCTTCTTTTCACAAAGTTGTTATGAATTGAAGGAGATAATAATTGCAGCCGTAGAAGTATTGCTGGAAATATTCAATGTGAAAGAAACATTAAAGTCGAGAAAAGACCATGTGTTTTTACCACATTCTGTTCGAGGGCTACTTAGCAAGCTTGACGAAGAGGGAGTAAATTCTTCATAAATAAAGTGAAAATAGTTGTGGTTATGATACTTGTTTTGAAGTACTTGGATCAGTGGTCAGTTACATTTCAAATTTTGAATTTAGATTGAATTTCGCTAAGAAAACCCCAAGTTGGTCACAAATTGAAAAAAACAATGGATTTTGCGTCAGAAAAAGAGGTTTTTGACTACAAGAATGATTCAGATTAATTTGAACGAGTTTACGTGTTCGAAAAATATTTAGGCGAGAAAATAGACGAATGGAATGCTTCGAAGCTATCAAGTAACAGACAAACGGTGGGTGGAAGTATTTATTTCCTTAAGAATCGAATTTAAGAGCATTGTTTGTCGGCATTAGTTCAATATATCTTTTCTCTTCCTGGAACAAAGGCCTCAACAGAACATGCGTTTTCATAAGTAAATAATGTAAATAAGGTCTGGACTTCTGAAAAAAACCCAACTCAAACCTCAAACTCTGAAAGGAATTCTTACTACCAAAATAAATTTAGATCAGACATGTGTGGAGTTCTAAAATTTAATTAAATCGTCTCCAGAACTTGCTGAAGAAAAATTTCATCTAGCGAAAATACTGAACTGAGTGAAGTGTATATATAATTACATATATATATATATATATATGTATATATATATATATATATATATATATATATATATATATATATATATATATAATATTTATATATATACTCTCTCTATTCTTCTATATATATATATATATATATATAAATAATAATAATATATATATATATATATATATATATATATATATAATATATATATATATAAATTTTTTTATATATATATATATATATATATATATATATATATATATATATATATTAAAACAGTTAAAAAAGTTAAATTTAACCTACCTATATGTATATATAGCAACCTTGTAATATATATATGTAACTCTATATATATATATACAATATACTGTATATATAACTATATATAATGCTATATATATATATATAATAACCTTATATATATATATATATATATATAATGTGTCCCGATTTTAACCACACAAAATCTGGTGCATTAATAACTTAACTATATATATATATATATATATATATATATATATATATATATATATGCTAACTATATACTATATATATATATATAGCAACCTTGTATATATATCTTATATATATACTACTCCTACACACATGGAAAGGTGACTCACCGTGCATAAAATCAAACCATATAAATTTTGAAGTGAATGAACTAACTACCGAATGGAGGAAAGAGACATAGCTTTAGGACCAATTTGATATATATATATATATATATATATATATATATATATATATATATATATATATATATATATATATATATATATATATATACTCATTATATCTATATATATATATATAACTCATCTTATATATAATATCTTCCATATGATGGTTTGTAACTTCAATGAACCCATCCAATCTCTAGTTATAAATATTCACATCTGTTTTCTGGCGATAAAATGATAAGTCCCGAAATGTTCCATATCACACACGGGTTACAAAATTATATTACCTATCACGCTAAAAGATTTAACAATTTCATTTTTATGAAAACTTCCAAAATGGTGAGAAATGAGTAACCAGATAATCCTTTAATCATCAACGGTATAACAGATAAATCTTATAACCCAAATAGGAATACAAAAATGCGGTTTAACCAATATATAAGGTACATTTTGGATGTTTCATCTATGGGAGGGTCACCACACTATCTATTAGACTATTATGATTTATTATATATATATATATATATATATATATATATATATATATATATATATATATATATATATATATATATATATATATATATATATATATATATATAATAAAAATAAAATAATAAATAAAATAATAAATAAAAATAATAAAATAATAAATAATAATAATAATAATAATAATAATAATAATAATAATAATAATAATAATAATAATAACAATAATAATAAATAACCTTAACAATAAGTTTTAACACCTAAAGAGACTTACCTTTTTGGTGGACTGCTGGTGGGGTGTAGAGGAGCGAGAAGAGCTCCTACCCTGAAAGTGCAAATTGTAAATTTAAAAACTTTAAAAAAAAAAAAAATTCAAACCTAAATTACTTAACTGCCTAAGAAATAAACAAATAAAAATAATAATCTAATTGGAAGGTAAAATTAATGATAAATTTAATCTTAATAATAATTTTAAATCTATTTAAAATTTCCTAAAGAATTTTTTTTTAAATATTACAAAAGTCAAGAGATTATATAAACATTATGACTGGAAACAAGAAGAAGAATTAGTTCGTAAGTTGTGCTTCTACAAAAATGTGTTCAGGTTGACAACTGCAAGTCAGGACATTTCTGTACTTTTAAATATATGAAAAATGTAGTCCAGGACATCATTTGGTCGGCCAATAATATAATAATGGTCTGCGGCTTCTGGTAATAAATCTCAATAAAATCAAAAGTAAGCTCTCAAAATAGCTTTTCATTCTTTTGCCCTGAAACTACAAAGGCTTATTAAATGTTTTCCTTTTTATTCAACTCTCAATGTTTCAGTAAGGGGGAAGCTCCCCTTCACGAGAGAAAAAAAAACAGTTATTAAGTCCAGCAAAGAAAAATTTAAGTCAAATTCTCACGCAACAAACCTTAATCAAAATGAAAATCAAAAGAAAATTAACAAAATTAAAAGAATATAGATCACCCACATTTGGCATAATTACATTGTTAAGGAATATAAATAAAATTATACTAATTGCATAAATTATCAACAAAATATTTTAAATTTAAAATATTAGATTGGTCATCTATTGTCTGGGTATTATTGATTTAGTAAAGATGAGCTTACCAGGAGCAAGAAGGAACAACTCTAAAATGCAAAGAAACTCTCGAATGAAATATATATATATATATATATATATATATATATATATATATATATATATATATATATATATATAAATAAATATATATATAAATAAAATATATATAGAATAATATATATATATATTATATATATATATTATATATATATATATATTTATATATATATATAAATATATATATATATATATATATATATATATATATATATATATATATATATATATATATATATATATATATATTTACCAATATATAGCATATATATATATATATATATATATATATTTATATATATATATATATATATAATAATAATATATATATATATATATATATATATCTAATA
>JABUQX010042953.1:112500-125013 GCA_015478945.1 Trachelipus rathkii
TTTGCAAAATTTTTGTAATTTTTATATTGTGCAATTGAACCATCACTGAAGTAAGTTATATACTTTAGCTCACCAAATGTTCTAGAGCTTTAAGAAGTCAATTAACTTTGTCAAAAACAAAAAAAAAAAAACAGCAACAGTATCATGCTTTAAGCTATCACTGATTATGCAGATGTTCATGCATTTGACCTGCTGATTAAGATCAAGAAAGTCGACAGCAAAAGGATGTTTTCCCAGTGAAATCCTTGAATTGCATCTTGGACCACAAAAGGGTAGTTTTCAGAAAAATCCATCAACACAATTTCACCAGGATGTAAATTATTTTTAACAGTTTTAAGATACTGAGACTGATGCTTTGAAATGTTGTGATGAGCGGAAAGATTAGTGATTTTTGTTGCCAATTTTGCAATGAAATCCTAAAGTATCAACTGTTTTGTATCAAGTTATGCACAATCTGTTTGTTCCCACTGCTTAATTTCAACTGTTTCTTCTGGATCAAAATCATTGTAAAACTGTGAGAAATAAGTCTCAAGTGAATTTTTGCCAGGACATTTGTCACATCAATGAAGCATGCAGTATTTTGCCTTTATGTCACATGCAGTTTTTGAAATCAAAAGTTTATAATCTTCTGTAATAATGCTACTTCCAAACATCAGCTTTACATTTACAAACGGAAACTGAGTGCATTCCAGATGAGCCAACTGTTACACACCATTTTGGTCTTAATTCGCAAAACTTTGAAAAGCCCACTTCACGACCAAATTTACTATTATAGGCAATAAACATCTCTCAAATTGCAAAGTAATAGGCGCTTTTGTTTCTGGACTTTTTCATTTGCAATTCACACTGAAACATAGTCCTTTTTACCAGGACAAAAACAACTGAATTCATCATCTTCAAAAAAATTGACAATACAATATTGTATATCTGCAGACAAAACTCCTTTTTTTTTTATGAGGAACTGCCAAGACCTTACCTTCTATCTTTAATTTTCTGACTGTTTTTACTATTCTTTGTGAAACATCAAACTCGGCCATTGTCTTCTCAATGGACCAACTTTTGGCAGTTTAAGTCAGAGTCTGCAACTTTTCTGCACAATTGGTTGACATTGTTAATTTTGTTCTAAGCTCTTTCAAAAGATCTAAATTAAAACAATTTTGACAATTATTCAACAAATTGCTACCCTTTGCAATATGTGAAGGATTAACACCCCCAGCAATAGCAATTTTTTTGGCAAACAAATCTTGAACCTCAGTTACTTTACATTTTCCATATCCTTCAGTCTCATTTACTAACTCTCCGAAATTTTAAAGGAGAAACACCAAGAGATATTATGCTTATATTTACGTCTTCCTCAACTTCAATCTCTTCATCATCATCACTAATGTTTGTGTTGATGTGATAATAAAGGGCTTGTTGAAGGCAATTCTAATATATCCTTTCGATAACTTGAAAAAACTTTTTGGCCTGGAAAATGTTCTTGTTTGTAAAACTCTTAAGCTTGTCAGCTACTGCGATATTTAGAACTCTTAATCTTTCCTTATATGATGGTTTTGCTTCTTGAATGGATTGCAGCAATATCTCTGTAAAAATTCAAATTTGAATAAAAACTCCTGTTCACGATGGAAACAGTTGATGATTCATCAAAAAAATTTCAACTACATTTAGCCAACAGTTCTTGGTGACTTTGCTCAAGTCCTTTCATTAATTTAAGCCCTTTACTTTGACTAAAAGTGGGCAAATAACATTTGAGTTCTTCAAAAATCCAACATCACAAATTCTGAATCCATTGTACTCTAGAGTTTAATCAAAATTTTTTATAGAAACAATTAATTGTAATGCTTCTTCTGCTTGACTTCACAATGTTAAATAAGTTTCCTGCAACGAAATATAAACACTTGTGAGAAGAAGAAACAACAGATTAATTAAGAACAAGTGAAAATTTATTTGTGCCAAAAATGAAAACCTTGGAATTTATTTACAAACAATAAGTGATGTAAAGGAATGGCAAACAACAAAATATACTAATGCCATAGCTATAATGAAACGAACATATGTTTGTGTAATCATAGAAGTTGTGTTATAAGATGATGCCGCATGAAATATTTACAAAATTTTATGCAACTTTTTAAACCTTATTTCAAAAGACACCAAACATAAACTAGTATGAACTGATAGAGAAAAATGTTCTCTTTCTAGTGATGGTAAAATCAAGAGAAGCGTTTGTGATATATTTCTGCAATGCTATTTCAAAAATAGGTAAATTTGGCTAAAAAAAATTTTTATGGGCTATGCTTCTAAGGCTATAATATTTCATAAAAGAAAGTATTATGATGGGTGCTGAAACTTTTACAAACTAATAAAATGAAACTGTTTAATAGAACTATTAAGTATGAACCCTTGAAAATGTTTTGCTAAGGAACCGTGGTACATCACATTCCAGACAATTTTTCAAAAACTGCATTTTTTCCTAATTTTGCCTTTAATTTGCTTAAAAACTTTGGAACTTTCCCCCTTTAAACTTTCAAATTATGTTTAATGGACAAAGGTTTGTATATCCATGTGTTTTCATAACGTCCCTTTCAATAAGTTTTCTCAAAATTAACACTCATATATGTTATTTGACATTTTCTTTTCAACTTCTATATGGGGTGGGGGGGACTCAAGGGCCCCTATTTCTTTGGGAAATGGATCCTGGAACCTAAAAATTGGCACATCTTAGCGTCTAGGGAACAGAAACATGTGTACCAAATTTTATTAGAATTGAAGATGGTGAGTGGGAACAACTGGTCCACTTGACATGGAATGACCCAATTATAGTTTATTCTCATTATTTTATGCACACACATACATATATCACATATATATATATATATATATATATATATATATATATATATATATATATATATATATATATATATATATATATATATATATATATATATATATATATATATATATATATATATATATATATATATATATATATATATATATATATATATATATATATATATATGATAGATTCTACTCATTATATTACAAATATAGATGAGTAACAAACTTTACTAATTATGTTTGCATTTGATCCGATTAAATGGTAAAATCACCTAGATACAAAAATGACTTACCTTAATATTTAAAAACAAAGCAATTATTTAACATTAAGATATAAAAAACTGTAAATAAATTATAATCTGAATACACAATTTTATTTTCTATACAATAATAAATACTGTAAACTCTTAAGCTTAGACAAAAAGGTAATCACACTCTTGATATATATATATATATATATATATATATATATATATATATATATATATATATATATATATATATATATATATAATTTAGATATATATATATATATATATATATATATATATATATATATATATATACCTTAGTTTTGGAAACATGATCTGCTGGCAATGTTTCAGGAACTGTCTGTAAAGTGGTGCGTACAGACATGGTGGTGGTGTTGAATTAAAAACTGTAGCAACACCACCAAAAACACCACGTCAGGGGATAAGGTAACCAAACCAAATGTGGTGCATATAGATGGATAATTAGTTACTCTAAATCCAATGGAGCTCAATGATGAACAAGCTGAACACAAAATTTAACATAATGCACACAATCAGGATGATATACTTATGTCGTCAGACCATTGCATATTCTGAAAATGTAAGAAATATTAAACTAAACAACTTCAATACTATGAAATATGACTTTAGACTTTTAAGCTAAAAGTTACAAATATAACTTACAAAATTATTAAGATTATCTATAAAATCAGGCATGGCAAACCTCTTTAAAAAAATTTCAATTTTTATGGTTCATTGCTTTATCTTTAAAACATTTAAAATAAAATTTGCAACTTGTACTATACTTACCAACTTGCAAACTATTCACAAATGCAATGATAACAGTCTAGTTCAAATATACACTATAATGCTTACAAACTAATTAAAATTGTTAAATTTTTTAAAGAAAAACACAACATAGGTAACTTGATAAAATCTGAAAAGTAAAAAATAAAAAATTATATAAAATTAATACTTTAAACACCACCATATTTAATTTAAAGTCGTTCACTGACAAATTTTGATTGGGTTTTTTCTTCTGCTAATACTTAAAGGGAACAATAGCAAGATGACAAAAAGACTATAGCAAAAACAAATCAAACACCTAAGTACGCTACCTTTTTCGAGAGGTAGAAAAGGATACCAAATTCAATATTCTTCTCATATTTTAAAGAGCCAAGTGGTTAAAGTTGGTTCAGAAAAAATACTTCATTTGTGTAATTGTAAAGCAAGATTCTTTTCAAGTTACATATCTTCACATTATTAAAGTACACGGTCAGCATTTTGAAAAAAGTTGATAGATGACTATCATTACACCAGATTCTTAAGTATTTCGTAGCATTGATTTCAATAATTACCCATTTTTCCGTCACATCAGGTTTTTCACAAATCAAGTTTTATATTAATATCTTAGCTCTACATCCTTATTATACTTTAATAATAACCTTTATTACTTGAAATTAATTATGAAAGTTTTATTCAATGAAATATTTTAATTATCACAAATAAATACAGACATTTTTAACATATTACATATACCTTTCTTACTTTAAGGCTGGATGAAAACATCTTTTATGTAATTTATGCCCTTCTTTTTGACAATCTCTTTTCCAACATAAAACAATAATCTGCCATCATATTCTTATTCCACCAACCTTGATATCTGATATCTTTTTTCCATCTCCTTGATATCTTGATGAACCTTTTCCCATGCTTCTCAATAGGGATGGGACTGATAATGAATTAGCCGGATATCCGGCTGGAAGTTAAAACCAGATACCAGATATCCAGCAGTGTTATATATATATATATATATATATATATATAGTATATATATATATATATATATACTATATATATATATTAATATAATATATACTATATATAATATATATATATATTATATATATATATAGTATATCATAGTATATATATATATATATAATATATTATAGTATAATATATATATATAATTATATATATATATTAATAAATTATATATATATATTATATATATATAAATATATAATATATATATATATATCTAATATATTATATATATATATATATATAGGACATTTATAAGATGTTGACTCCATTTATACGGGGGAAATTTTCGATAAGAAAAACAACGAATTTCGGGCCTTTTCGTTATTGCTGCAATTTCTATTATTTATTAGCGATTGCATTTGTATTTTAAGATTAACAAAGATTTTTTATTTTTATTATTATTATATATTATTATATTATTTATATTAAAACGAATTTTTTTTTAAGTTCTTGTATAATTATAATTGATTTTCGATTAGTATTATAATTAATGGGTATTTATTATTTAAAAAAAAACTTCTCCCCCCGGACCCGCGAGCTTGGGAGCGGCACCCCGCTCTGCGGGGACGGGGGGGATATTAGAGGGGGGGCCGAAGGCCCCATCCCGGATCAAAACATTAAAATATATAAAATATCAAATATCAATTTATTACTGTCAAGGTGTTTCTACAAACTTTACGTATACATTCATCAAATTTAAACTGAAATAAAAGCCTAAGCACGGCCTAGCTACTCATTTTTAATAAGGACTATAGGGGAGCAAAAAAAATAGTATGTCAATTTCTTTCTAATTTTGTTAATATTAATTAAATTACATTTGAAAATCCAGTATTTACTAATGTATTTAACCTCAAATCATTGAAATTACGTTACATTTTTTATTGATTTTCGTTCCTGGAGTCAACATCTTATAAATAGCCATATATATATATATATATATATCAGAGGTGGGCGTCCCACAATTTAAGTCCGCAATTCCAGTGTTGTAGGGCCTCAACCCCACCAAAATAAACTGCGGGATTGCGATAATTTGAAAAATGTTGCAGAATTGCAGTTGGCGGAATGCCTACATCATTCCGCAATTAGAGGAGTACCAAAAAAATTTGTGGAATTTCAGTAGAATGACAAAATTTATAGTCCACAAATTTTTACATGTTGGCCATCTTTGTATGTCTGACAGCAACACCGAAAAATCAGCATTTTTTGCAAAGAATCATGATTTAAACAGATTTCTTTTATTTCTGATGTAACATTTATCAATATTACAAATGATATTGAGTGTTACTATTAATCAACTGATTCTCAATATTGAGAATATTTAGTTCTTGATTGTCTTATAAAGTTATAATCAATATTGACCATTTATTTGTAGCACCACTTTTTCATAATAGCAGATGTATATTTTTTTTCAACATTGCATTTTATCAAGTTTTGTGCCTTGACATTTGCTCAAAACAAATTGAGTCCTGTGAATGCTGAAATGCAATTATTTATTTTAAGAAATTTAAAATACCTAAATTTTAATTATTAATTTCACAGAATTGAGTAGTTAGCATCGGGCAGGGTGACCGGGCCCACCTCTTTAGGAGGAGTGATTCGGTCCACTCTAAATAAAATAAAAAAAATAAAAAAAATTTTTCGCTCATTTAATAGCCACGCGGTAGTACTACAAGTTTTATTTAGATCATCTTTAATTCCAGAAAGCTTTTATATTTTTAAAAAATACAATGAATTTGGGTACAAAATGCCCTTCAATAGAATTTCACTTTTGAAAAATGTGTTGTTTTTTTTACCTTCATTATAAAATGTAAAAACTGATGAAGGGGTGAATCGGACCACCATTGTCTTTTGTATTTTACGTATTATTGACATTTTTATTATGTATAATTAATTTAAATATAATAAATAGTTACTTATTTTAAGTAAAAATTAAAATAAAAAATGAAATGAATAAAAAATATAATTAAAAAAAGTGTCAAAATTTTTGAGGGAGAGGGTGAATCGGACCACCTATTTTATCTTATTTTAGTACCGTATATTTATACATTTTTATTACTTTATTACTATTTTTAACATGATAAATAATTATTATATTACATAAAAATTTAAATATAAAATTGAATTTATACATAAAAGAGGAATTTAAACAGATGGTCCGATTCACCCCTCAATGGTGGTCCATGTGCTTATTACCTACTATATGCCCTTGAATTTCAGAAAAAAAAATTCCAAAAAGTGCATTAGGGGAAAGTCGGGAGACGAAGTTATACCTAAAGTGGTCCAAGTCACCCCGCCCGACGCTATAACTTATAAATTATAATACTGCATAATTAGTAATTTTTTTAACTGGTTCAGGCTGATTCATTCTTCTTTTTATTGCAAAAACAAAATCTGTAATATATTATATATATTATATATATAATATATATATTATATATAATATATATATATATATATATATTATAATATTATATATAAACTATATATTATATATATATTATATATATTAAATTTAAATATATATATATATATATATATATATATAATGAGCTGACAAAACATTACAATCGGGAATTGTATAATATTTGCAAATGCGAAACTTAAGAATTTTGAAATCTGTTTATTTGAAATGAATTTTCCACGCTTGGTTAGTTTCGTAAGCAAAAATGCTATTTAATTTCGCGTTATCTTTTGAAATTATAATTATTTTTCAGTATGCTAGGAAGCATTTAAGCAAAAACTTTCAAAAATCCTAATTCAGTAATACAAATAAAATAAAAAACCTTTGCTGTAGAGTTACGATATAATTAAAGTTTTTGTAAATAAATAATAATTAACAAACTTAAAGGCTTAAATGCATGAATAAAAGTTTGAAATCCACAATTTTTTATTCTTTTCCTTTTAGGGGAGGATCTAATATTGGAGATTTTGGGACCCCATTTGGAAAATTGTGCTCAGCAATGTCGAATTTCAAAACCTATTTTTTTTTTTTAAATTGCTGAGCACAATTTTCCAAAAATCAAAAAACTAATATATGCATTTTGTGCATAATAGAAACATCTTTGTATATTTCAAGTTTGAAGTCATTTCGGAAAAAAATTGTAGAAGTTGATACGAAAAAATAAAATATTAAAACTCCGAAGCAAAGACTATGAAATCTCGTACACAGAAAAACGTTCTAAAAGGTCAGGAAAAGCAGCAGTTGATTTTTCCCCATCAAAATTTTGTCTGAAATAATATTATGTCCATTTTTAGGTGGGGGCTAAAATGTGGTCCCAAAATCTCCAATATTGGATCCTCCCCTTTATACAAATTTTCTTAAGCTTAAGTTATAATGAATAGTGTCACCACCAAATTTCAGATAAAATGTATTGTACAGTAAACATTAAATGATATATATATATATATATATATATATAATATACTTATATATAATATAATGTATATTATATATATATATATTATTATATATATATAATGATATTCATAATATATATATAATTAAAAATAGATAGCCTGACACTTTTGAAAAAAAAAAATAGGATGCTGCCAGTTTGCTATTTATTTGTTTGTTGTGCTAGAAATTATAGACATAGGCAACTTTTTTTTTTATATTTTCAAATTTTAAATATTTCAGTTTGGTTATATTCAGTAGATTAATTAATTAAAATTAATTTAATTAATTATTTAATTAATTAAATAATTAGTTATTCAGACTTTTCTTAATGAAGCTATTTTGCTCAAATAAAGTGTGCATTAATTTTGTTCACCTAGGTTACTTTCAAATATTTTAGTTTTATGATGTATTCTGTTCGATGTGATGCATTATGACATAGAATTTCAATAATTTCAATAAATTTCCAGGTCGACATATAGACAAACATCTAATATACTAGAAAATAAAATTGCATTTGTGGTGAAAATTGTAGCATTTACAATATTAATTTTTTTTTTTCTGCTGTCCCCCAAAAAAAAAGTTTCATAAACAGTACAGAATTTGTGCTAGTTACATTTTCCATAATTCTCGTCTCCCTTTAAATAAGAGTTTACGATCAAAATATAATATATTATATAGTATATATATATATATATATATATATATATATTATAATATAGATATATAATATATATATATAATATATATACATATATATATAAATTATAAACTATATAATATAGAATTGGAATGCTACCCTTAAAAATAGTTTTCTTTGAAAAGGTCGGCCAATGACAAATTAAGAGCCTAATCTGGCAACATCCAATTTTTTCCAAAGGTGTCATGGTATTGGTTCTTCTCTCTCTCTCTCTCCTCTCTCTCTCGTCTCCTCTCTCTCTCTTTCTCTCTCTCTCTCTCTCTCTCTCTCTTTCTCTCTCTCTCTCTCTCCTCTCTCTCTCTCTCTCTCTCTCTCTCTCTCTCCTCTCTCTCTCTCTCTCCTCTCTCTCTCCTCTCTCTCTCCTCTCTCTCTCTCTCTCTCTCTCTCTGCTCCTCTCTCTCTCTCTCTCTCTCTCTCTCTCTCTCTCTCTCTCTCTCTCTTCTCTCTCTCTCTCTCTCTCTCTCCGTCTCCTCTTCTCTTCTCTCTCCTCTCTCTCTCCCTCTCTCCTCTCTCTCTCTCCTCTCTCTCTCTCTCTCCTTCTGCTCTCTCTCTCTCACTCTCTCTCTCTCTCTCTCTCTCTCTCTCCTCTCTCTCTCTCTCACCTCTCTCGCTTCTCTCTCTCTCTCTCTCTCTCTCTCTCTCTCCTCTCTCCTCTCTCTCTCGCTCACCCCGCGCTCTCTCTCTCTCTCTCCACACTCTCTCTCTCTCTCTCTAAAATATATATATATATATATATATATATATATATTATATTATATATATTAAAAGTATATCATATATATATATATATATATATATATAGTATATATATATATATATATATATATATATATATATATATATATATATATATAAATATAATATATATAAATATATATTATATATATATATAATCCCACAGATTTAGTTTGCCTTTTCGTGGTGTGGGTGAGGGCTGCAGTGGCGCTGGAGAAACCCAATCGCTGATGCAACTCCAAAGAACTGAAATTCTACCCTATCCAGGTAAACACTTGGATGTCAGGAACAGTGACTTAACATAAGAACATAATATAGGGACAATAAGAAGCCACATGGACCTATCGAAACTGTCCCAGTCAACCCACTAACCAAACATGCTCTCATGCAAATCTACAAAGCACCCTAGGGCTGTCAATCCTGTAACTAAATCCACCAATTTTGCTTAGTAAAAAAAAAAAAAAATATATATATATATATATGATACCCAAACCATCCACATGCCTTAATACTAAGTTATGGTCAACATTGCAGGATAACATTAATAACTACTTAACTAAAAACCAGCCAAATTTGGCTTAGTCAAAAATATACTATATGAACCCAACCCATCCATATACTATCCACCTTTCTCAAACTGTTGCAAATGAGTCACACTGACAACAACCTTCCTGTGTTGTCAAAACCATTCCAAATTTAACCACCCATATTGCTGAATGCATCCTTTCTTATATCAAATGCATGCTTCTTCTTAATTTCTTATGCCCCTGGTCTCGCCGTCCGGTCTGCTCACTATGAAGAATTTATTGTCTCTGTATTGATCAATAGATGTAAAAATTCTGTAGACTTGTATCATGTATCCCCTCTGAGAAAGCACCTTTCTACAGAAAAACATTCCCTAACGTCCTTCAGCCTCTCCTTCATAGCTGCTTACCCTCAAACAGAAATCATACTTGTTGCTCTATGTTGCTCTCTCTCTGGCATATCTAAGTCTTTCTTTAAATAAGGACCAAAACTGCTGCCACAATACTCTATAATTGGCGCTAACATGAGCTATTTATTAGTGTTACTTATTACTTCCTTCTCTTGTAAACAAGATTTATTATGCCAGCATCTTATTAGCTTTTTTCCATGCTTCCAAAAACACTGATAGCTACTTTCAAATTACTGCTTATAATCACACCTTAAAATCTTTTTCTTGGTCCACAGACTCAAGCCAATCCCCGTTCATATCGTAGTTAAAAACTTTATTTGAAGTAAACCTAGTGAAAACCTCTACACTTTTACTATTAAAATTCATTGTCCACTTATCTGCCCACCCAGGAAGTTTATCAAGAATCAGATTCTTAGATCTTTATACATCTCACATATTCTAACTGTTGGTGGCCACTTTGGTTTCATCGGCAAACTTAGAAATTGGCATATTAAAAGTCCCTACGTCTAAATTCATCTATATATAGTGCAGAACAGCAGTTGGCCAGCACTGAACCCTGGGGACACCACTCTTCACTATTCCCATGAATGACTTATTGCATAGTTGTACACACAGATTTTCTGATTTCGAACACTCTTTTATCCAACCATGTACCACTCCACCGATACCACATTGCAGAACTTCTTATCAGCCTTATGTGGGAACCTTTATCAAAAGCTTTATAAAAGTCTAAATATACAATATCAATGCGATCTCCTCGCGTCAAATGCAGTCAAGTAATTGTATATCCATAAATTCTTAAGAGCTTTGTCTCTGAGCATCGAACCTTACCCTTGTCTGAAACCGTGCGGGCGTCATACCAGCTACCTTGTTATCTTCTAAATATTTTCTATATCCTTCTAAATTTCCAAAACTTTTACAACCAAGATGTTAAGCTAACTGGCCTAGAAT
Organism: Trachelipus rathkii; assembly: GCA_015478945.1. Taxonomy (NCBI): domain Eukaryota; kingdom Metazoa; phylum Arthropoda; class Malacostraca; order Isopoda; family Trachelipodidae; genus Trachelipus; species Trachelipus rathkii. The sequence goes on from JABUQX010042953.1 coordinate 124,137, forward strand.
TTCCCAAATTCCTTACTACCTTTCTTATAAATAGCACAACATATGCTGTTTTCCAGTCAGCTGGTACCTCACCAAATGTTATAGAATGCTTAAAAATCAATACAGTGCCTTTTGCAATGCTGGTACTACGCTCTTTCAGAATTACCATATATCCCATCAGGTCCTGCAGCTTTACTGGATCAATATGATCCAAGTAAATATATATATATATATGTTAATACTCTTTTACGTCAAATTCCAAATAAATCCAATATACTGATATACATGCATACAAGAACTAAGGTCTCAAACTTATTATCTAATCTTCCTCATAAACACTGAGCAAAATAACATGAAATGTTGATCAACTCTATCTGAACTCACTAAACTTATTCATCAATTCAATTGGACCATTGTCCAGTCTTATTAATTTATAAAAAGCTAAAAAACTTCAGGTTCTTATTACTAGTCCTTGCTAAATAATTCTGCCTCTCTCTTGCCTTTCTTATTGACTAGTTAAGTTCATTTCTATTTTCTATAATTTTCTAAATCATTCTCCCTAACTATCTTATAATATTTAAAACATCTACGCTTTTGTTGATTTTATCTCTTATCTCTCTTTCACCAAACAGTTCTCTTCGCCACCTAATGGGTTATCTTTAAACTCTGACTGGAATATTCATTAAATTTGCTTAAAAATTCCCCACAATATAAAACAGTTTGTTGGTCTTTAAACTCTTATATCCCAGGTTAGTTGTACTAGGCTATGTCTCGAAATTTGTAAAATTCCATTTGGAAATCTAAGGTCTTTTCCTATTAACTTGCAATTTGGGCCCAGATATTACATTCATATTAAATCTAATATCATTCAACGTGTCGGTCCACTAATCTCTCTTCT
>JABUQX010042954.1:0-22346 GCA_015478945.1 Trachelipus rathkii
ATTGGATCGGAAGGTAAAAAGTGAGGTGATATTGCCTATATTTTTACTCGGAGTGGCAATAGGTGCACTTAATATATATGCCATGTACCTTCTTTTTTGACTTTTGTTAAATGCTCTTGATTCGTTTCTTTGCAAATTATTCTCCAGATTAATATTAAGGAAACTAAAAAATAGGATAGTATGTGGATTTTTTGGAAAATAATTTGTTCAATTATAATTTAAAGTTCATTTAGTGCCTAGAAGAAGGAGATGAGTATGATGTCAAAAGTAATAATAAAACTAATAGTAAAGCAGAAAGAGGGATGACTAGAAAAGTAGTAGTTATAACATATAACATGTACTAATATATTATTTATTATTAAGTATTATTATGTTATTGCTATTATATATTGCAGTGGTGGAATATGATTTTGTCAGCTGCAAAACATAGGTCCATATATTATTATTTTATTGATATTAATATGATTAGTCTTATTGATTAGTTATTGTCGATATATTATTGTATTATAGTTGATTATTTTTCATATCATAATTACAAATATATTGCTACTTCAAATTGTGATTATAATTTTGTTATTACATTTCAATTGATGTATAATATTATGGATATCTTGAATATGTGTTGAGTTAAATTAAGATGATGAATTATATGTAATTGTGTTTAGGTATGGCATATATTTATTTCATTTATTAATCTATATTATTAATTATTTTATTTATTAATCTATTCATGTTTATTAATCTAAGGGCATTGTATATTATATGTGCAGGGCATCTTACTGGCCCGCTATGATGGCGTGCGATATTATTATTATTATTATTATTAATTTATTATATATATTATTTATTATATTATTATTATTATTAATTATGATTTAGTATAATGTAATATTGTATATAGTTATATTTATAATTTATATTTAGTATTAGTTATTATTAATTATTATTATTACTTTATATTTATTATAATATTATTTTTGGTATGGTAGTGTTTAGTTGTACTATAGTGATTATTGATGGGTGAGTACATTAAATATGTTATCATCAGTTATCAATATGTCTTTAATTCTCTCATAAAATCTTATGGTATAAAAATAGTGTGGGAGATTATAATATTATTAATAATGATAATAAAAATTCTTTAAAATTATTAATCACTATATTAAATTATAAATGATTATCATCTCTGATATAGTTAATATATGGGAGTTGAAATCAGTAGGGTTAGTATTACCTTCTAATTTACTCATCATGGTATGTACCGGTAAAAATATTGTTGATTATATATTAATTTGTCCAATTTTAATTAAAATTGTGAAATTGAATTGAATTGGCATTTAAGAAGGTGAATTATTATTTAATTTACGGGATATTGATAATAGCATTTGTTATTAATATTATATTATTATTATTATATTATATATTAAATTTTACTATATTATTTATGATAAATGTATTATTTATTATTAAATGTAATTATCACGAATCTTCAATTTATACAATAATAATAAAATCTCTAATTCTTACACTTTGCAAAGTAATTTATAAAGCGGAACATGGCATCTCGGCGACGTAAAAACTCTGCAAAGCACAAGGGTTCGCATTATCCCTCGCTAGTGCGCGTGACTCTGTTATGTTACAAAAAAAAATTATAGCGCAAAGGTCTGAAATTCAAATCAAATAATACTGTCAGGTTTCATAGTGTATATCAGTCTCAATTAATTCAAACTCAACTCAAATTAAACTGTCTAGATTTCCATAGTCTCTTATTCAGGAATCAATCAATTAATATAAAACTCTTATTATATCATATTATATTATATAAATATAATATTTAATTATATTCAATATTATATATATAATATATTATATATATATAATTTATAATATAATATCCTATAATAATACTTATATAATATAATTTATATTATATAATATAAATTATATAATTATTTATTATTATCATATTATTATATTTATATATTATAATTTAATTTATATTATTATATATATTATATTTTAATTAATAATACGTACTATGTAATCTCATTATAGCTCATTATATATATATTATTAATATATATATATTAGCATATAAATATATATATATATAAAATATATTAATATATAATAAAACTACAATAGGAAATAAAATAATATATATATATATATATATAATATAAATAATATTTATTAATTATATATATATTAATATATATATAATATATATTAAATATATATATAATACATATATATACATATATATATATATATTAATATAATTTATAATAAGTAATATATATATACATATATGTGATATTTAAGTATATATATTATATATATAAATATAAAATAAGTATAATATTTATTAACTATCATATATATACCTCTATATATTATATAAAATATTATACTATTATATAATATATATATTATATATAGTATATATATATATTAATATATATAGTATATATATTATGTAGCCAATTTATTTAACTATTTTATTTGGCTCACTAAGGCAAGTAGGCGTTGCCGACTCTGCCTACCCCATAAAGCCTGCCATGATATATACTATTTAATATATACCTATATATATATACTATTATATATATATTATATTATAATATATATAATATTAATATAAATATATATATATATAATATATATATATATATATACTATATTAATTAAATATATATATATATTAATAAATACTTGATATATATTATATATAAATTATATTTAATATATATATTCCTCACTAGTACGTGATTAGGATCTCTCTCTCTAAAATTGTTTGTGGGGAAAAAGACTAAAAATAACCAATTGAGTTAATTTTATTTATATTTTATTCCTTATGTATAAATTCGACAAAAAATCTTAACTTAAACCTAGTTGTTGTCGTGACCAAATTATTATATAATATATTTACTGTCTAGTTGTTTTTTTTTAATAACATGCAAAAAAAACTAATATAAATTACAAATATATGTAAATGAATAATAAATTATTTACTAATAGATGTAATAGCATGCATTTGCTATTACTAGTTTCAACAGGAGTTGCTTGGTATACTTAAATAGTTTATTACATAGATTTAAACACTGTATTAAATATTTATTATTTAATTAGCTTCTTCAAGAATTACAACTGTATGTGATAATACTTATTTTTTCACCAGTGGTTTCCAAGTACCAATTATTGTATGTTAAAAAATAATACATTTCTTTAATTAGTAGTGAAAAAATAATAACAAACAATTATTTATATAATATACCTTACTATGTAGCTCTTAGATTAGTACATATTGCACACCAGCCCTTGTACGACCTGACCTCTTGGACTCCTGATTCACTAATTTAACCTCTATTTGGACACAAATCTCCGTAATTTTTATTAGGCCTCAATTTATTTACTTTGCCCATATTAGATCACTTTTTTCTATATGTGCCATTGTTAATTTTTCGGCCTTGACCTTTTTTGGCTCTCCCATTTACGAAGAAGGGGCTTGTCTTAGTAACGGAGGCGGACGAAGCCTCCGTTTTTTCCGTCCGTATTGCCATAACCCCTTATATTTACGCCCCCCTATTTTGGTTCCTTTTGCCAATGTGGGCAATTTTGGTCCCACGCTATATTTCCCCGGTGTCTTGACTTTTTTGGAACCTTAATACGCATGTATAAGGTAACTATTCCTATTGTATACTATTCTTTTCACTAACATATAAAAGCACACAACCCTACTAATCATACATCACAACACACACACACACACACCACACAACACAACACACACACAACATCACCACTACAACACAACTACCCCACACATACCCCCACTCGCAACCTCACCATTTAAGGTTTTATTGACTTTCACGATTTTTTTCACCGTTCACTTTTCAATCTGTCTTCAAAACCTTCCTTACTACTCTCACCTAAGCTCCTTAACTTACTTCACCCTTCGATATAACATCCGAATATTTCAAAAAGAATCGATCCGCTCACCACCAAGGCAAAATCCCTGACTGTTTACCTGCTACTCAGACCGAGGGCGAGGGCCGATATAAAAAATGCCTACGCAATGCTTTTGAGCGGTAGCCTCTGGGCTGGTGTTTTAATATTAAGACACATCATAAAACAACAAAAAAAATAAAATCTGCAACAATATTTATAGAAATAATATAACATTATAATATAATACAATACTTTATATGTATATAAAATAGACACAATAAATATAGATATAAATGATATACTATAATTATTAATAATATATATTAAACATGAAATATTTAAAATAAATATTAAACATATATATAAATAAGATTTATAATATATATATAAATAAATATAACAGATAGATATTTAAATAAAGAATAAATATATAATATAAATCAATATATATAAACATAAATATATATATAAAAATATATATAATATATAAAATTATAATATAAAAAAATAATATATATAAATATATATATATATATAAAAAATATATTATTATATATAATATATTAACTATATAACTATAAGTATTAAATATATTTATAAAGAAAAAATATATATTAATAAATAACTTCAATATGGAATTATACATTTTTTATAATGTGTTATTATATATATATTATATATTTAAATATTTAATATATTATTTAATTATATATATTATTATTATTATATATAATTTTATTATATTCTGATGCACTACCTCATAAAGAATTAACTTCTTTGGTTATTCTTTTCTATGCAGCTTATTAAAGTTTATCTTTAATATTATAGGTTCATCAAAAATCTAATATAAAATGTCTGTTCTCCGCACAAGTCTCTTTCTGATATTCATAAAACGGAGCGGTTTGCAGAAGCCAGTCTTGGAGGCAGTCATTGGTGTTTCTCAAGTAAGTTTTTTGAAATGAGTCTTCTCCAAATAATTCTTGAGGAAGCATTTCTCTCTTGCAGAAGGCTTACTAGATTTAAACTTTGAATTAGTTTAGCTATTATTCCTTAAAATAAGTTAACTATAAATTGTATTGTGGAGTCGGTAAATTGCAACGGTGACCCCAGTGTTTATGTGTGGCATGTTGTCGGTAAGGCCGGATATGTATATCGTTCTATTTTCCCCGTCATTAATAGCTCTCGAGTGAAAACCATTATTTTCTAAGAGCTCTTCATCATGAGCTCTATAGTCCTTCTAATAATCATCATGGTATTCCCCTCTTTGCAACACTTAAAGAAAACTTCATTCAATACTAATTGGTAGAAATAATAATTTTCATTATTCATAAAGTCTCAATTTTAAATTTTATGCTACAGTATGGATCATTACTCTAGTTATGTTTGATTATTATTATTACATTTATTATAAATTCCAAACGTTGTTTTACATATTGTTCTCCGCTTTTAGAGCATTTTCAAAATCTTGTGATGACAACTTCAATTATTTAATTATTTCGCACTTCTGCAATTCTCGACCATTATATGTGACCAAATAATTATAAATTTCTATTTTTGATAATTATTTCTTCAAACCCTTCTGGAACCTGTCAATTTTAAGCTATTTTATGTTCAATAAGTTGAATCATGTAAATCAAAAATTTTTATTGTTTATTCGTCTATTTCTACTAATAATGTGCTTGATAAAATTTCCTGTTACATAAATTTCATCTCTCTCTCCATCTTCTTCAAGTTACTTATGTGTGGTATACATACGTGTCTCGTCTTTGTTTAACAATCACATCTATTCTGTCAATACGTACAATAAGATGATGAATATCTCTCATCTTAATCAAAATTAATATAATCATGTACCTTCATTTACTTTGTTTCTCACTGCCAGCATCCATCTCAAAAGACATTAAAGTTCCCTTAACATTTTAACTGTAAATACTGAGTGACCAGGTTGAGAAGGTTTAGTGACCCGGTGATATTTTGAATTATATTAAGTACACTGTGTTGTTTAATATTTGAATACTACCCAAAGACTACTAACAAATTCGATTAATTCATTAATTAATTATTATTTAATTATATTTTTTCTATTTAATCTCGTTTTCTATAAATTGAATGATGACTGTACATATCACTAATTTATAAAACCCATCTCAGTTCATGTTGTGTATGTTTATCTCACACTAGGTTGTTGAATTTAAAGCGAATTTATAATCACTAATAAAATTACACCTATTTAGCTAAGGTATACATTCTCATCAGCCTTTATCTTTAAAGAATTCTAATTCATTACTACTACCCATTCTGATTTTCTTGATAAGTGAGATGTGTTTTTTAGTGGTAAAATTGTCAACATGTGATATTTTTATCCATAAAAATTTGCCCCCATCTCATCGTGCTATCGTGTAGCAATGAGTAATAATAGTATAGAGTACTCTCTGTAAGAGACTCAAAAAAATCTGTTCTGAGCCTGAACTACATGAAGATAGCTATTGGCAATCATCCTAAATCATCATCATGCCAATATCTATTAATTAATTCCAGCATTGTTGGCATCTTCCACAATTGAGTGTCACACAAAGACAATATAATATTTAAATTATGCGCGGGCTAGCTTTCATGTTCAGAAAAAATTCTTCTTTGCATCATCCATTTATATCTCATCGACATTATTAATGCTCCATTAATCATTAGCCTTTGCCCCCTACAGATTATCTAAGAGTGAAAACCTAGTTCTCCTTTACTAATATTTATTAAACTTTATCTGATATCTAGGCTGAAGCTTTTTCAATCCTGAGTAGTTTTCCTACTTGTCCATGACAATCACTCTACAAATTACTTTGTCTTCAATTTCAGCTTGATTTGTGCATTATCTCTTTGTCCAGACAACAGCTAACTAAATTGCACTAGACAGCTGCTCAATTCCGTAGCGATCATCTCGTGTTATCGCATCAGGATGATTGAAAAATACTTGTTTCTTCAAGATTTTTATTGGACTAATGTTAGTTTTAAGTGAACTTATGCCAATAAGCCCTCAAATTTAACTCGTTTCACCTGAATAATTTTATTTCCGATTCCCACCAGGTATATTCTGTCTCATCTTTTCCTCACATACATGACCTTCTTTCTTCATCACTTCGATGCTAACGAGTCCGTTCTCTCTCGCATAGCCGTTATGTATCAAATTCTTGGTCAATATCAGCTACCAAATTCTCTCACTCACAATGGATCTTACCCTCTATGCAATCCTCTTTTGAGCGCCTCTATTGTCTTTTCCTTGCTCTCTGTCCTTCTAACAGACAAATTGTGGTTTCAGCCAAAATACTCCCTACCGATCACGCTTAGCCATCCCTCTCTAAATATTCTTTCCAGCCTTCTTCGCCTTGCTCGCTCCTCATAGCTCCTTCTAATCTGAATCTTGAGAAGATGAAACTCCACCTATGTTTTTCCACCAATCAATCCTGGTTTTCATAGATATTAAACCTATTTAAGACATGCAGTAATACTTTGTACGGGCCCTTGCTGGGATTTCTGACGAGAATTTCAGTGGCTCGACTCCAAAATGTTTTCCAGTCATTTATTCCTCTCACTTAGACGATGCAGCACTAATGGATAATAAAGGAAAAATAAACGGGCCTATGCCAAAAAAGAAAACACAACAGTCTTTATGATTTACCGAACTAAATATACCTATTCGCACTTTCTTGTTGTTCCCCATTTATCTAAATGTTCTACCGGTAATGAACATTTACTAAAACTCACGTCCACTCTGATTATCTTTTGGAACCATTCTGTGCCTGATTCTCCTTCAGGACTCTTTTCTAACTTTTTCTTTCCACCTACGTTCTCCCTGTTCAGCTTTATCTGTTACTTGGCACATACATGTCAAGGATCTCCTACCTAATACTTTTAATTGCCTTGCTACTGTCTCGTTCTTCTTCCGCTTCAATTGTTCTACGGCATCATAGACTTCCTCTTCCGTAAGGATCTCTTGCTCCTCATCTCGCGACACCGCCAATCTCTCTCTGGCTCGACTCATCTCTGGTAGAGATGATCAACGGTGACACAATTTCTTTCTAACAAAGAGGTATTCAGGTGATGAGAAGAAAAGGTGTTGGGATGTGTGACGCGACAGTTGGCACCATTTATCTCTTGTGCGCAACACTGTGCTTTACTACGGGTCTGCTACTTTCAGCTAAAATATTCTGAACACTCATCTTTATCTTTGATTTTCCATATGTCTATATCTACACTTAATATATTCGTTATAGAGCCACGGAGTTTCTCCTCTAGTTTCCTTCCTTTTTATTACCGCCTTCTTGTCCTTTATTGAACTTCCCCAGGATTCATATTTTCTGCTGAGTGTCGCACGTTCCAGCGAGACCAAGTTCATCCTTTACATTATCCGTAAATATTCTACACCTATGTTTCAATACATAAATGAGTATCCATATATTCCTGTGACGATTACCTTATATTATACTATTATCTATCCTCATTCCAATAATAACTTACTCCTCTCATTCCTATAACTCAGCTAGTGAGGTATAAATCTTAACTATTACAAATATATATATAATAAGTACAATCATTATAAATAGCTTTATCCTCCTCCTCTTTATCACTATCTTCATTATATATATATCTTATATATTATTGGACACCTATTTTGTCATAATCTATTATTTCTGTCACTTAGTAACCTATTTCGGACGTTGCGTAAAGTTTCTCGCCCGGTTCTTTTAATTTTTCTCTCGCGAATTTAATCAAATATTTCTGCACTCTACCGTTTCTGGCTCTGAGGAACGTGGAGTTACGACGCATTTGACCTCTCTCCTCTTCTCCTCTCCCTCTCTCCTATATACAAAACAAATTAATCGACTTCAATCATCTTCTCTCTATAATCTGTTAGTCTGGCCTTTCCGAGATTCTCATTCTTTCTCTCATCTTTATATAATATATTCTTATTATATACTATAGTATATTATATATTATCTTCTTTCTCTTACTATATATATTTAATACTTATATAAATCAACTATTATATATCATATATAATAATAATTAATAATAATTAATAAATAATAAATAATATAAATCTACTAATTTTATATCAATATACTCAATAATAATAAATAATAATACAAATAATAATAATATTGATGTATCTCTCTATCTCATTCATAGTTAGGGCGTTATGCTGTTAACTTGCCTCTCCTGTACCTAAACCCTTAACTCATTGAACCTACTCTTCAATATATCTCACTATCATATATACTATTACTAGTATATCTATATATATTATTCATAATCTTACTCACTCATACATACTATTACTTACTCTTACTATTAATATCAATATATTATACGCTATACTTCATTCTGAAAATTTCGCATTACACCTCTATTATAGGTATAGATATATTATTTACACCTTAAAATATACTATATATATATATATATATACCCGTTCATAGCTATTTAAGAAAAAAGGAGAGGAAAAAGAGAGGCTTAATTCGCGTAGACGTCCACAATCTCGCAACAACGTGGCTCATAATATTGGACACCGCCAAAAAACTTCCCGCGAAGAACTTTACACCCGCAGATAGTTACACACCGGCAGAACTACAGAAATAAATACTAAACTATGCCTAGCGCCTATATAATACCCTATAAATGGTTATATTCAAGAGGATATAATATATTATACTAAATCACTATATATTATAATATATTAATTATATTATAATTATCATGTGTAATATATAATATATAAATTATATTATAATAAATATATATATATATTAATATATATATATATATTAATATATCATAGATTAATATATATAATAATATATAATATAACTATTACTATAATTATTATATACTATTATTATATATTATACTAATTATATTATATTATATATGCCAATAGGGGGTACAAGTGTACAACTTATAATTAATAACAGACTATTTCATAAAAGGAGGCTCAAAACGTTTGAGATAGCCATCTCCCATTTAAAGCTAAAATTGATTAAAATAAAAAATTAAATATCAATGTAATAAAAAAAGTAAAAAGGGGCTTAATGTTATTGACCTATTTTATTTTTTAACTAATAATAATTTAATCTTTTAGACTAATCATAGGTGATAATTAATAAAAAAAAAAATATGCCAAAATTGGTACCTATAATTTTTAGTTAGACGTAAGCCTATAATGCTAATAAAAAAATAGCTCAAGCAAAAACATGAAAGTATGACTAATAATGGGTATGGGTATAGTATAATATATATATATATATATATATCATAATTTAAATATAATATTAGTATATAATTAATATATATAATATATACAATTGGTTACTTATATAATGTCAGGACTAACGACAATAATAGTAATAGATAGTAGTATTAATTATTAAAATATATTAATAAATAAAACTAAAATAAATAAATAATTTAACACTCAAGCGCGTTCATTAACTGTTTAAGTCTTCACTGCGAAGTGTAAGTAATGTTTTAATATAGAACATTTTATATTTGTAGTATGCCCGCTGGCGATTTTAATGATATTATTTTTCATGTTAGATTGCTTGGGATAATGATTCGAGCTTGCAACTAAATGTATTAGGCATTTTGGACACGTGAAACCTAGTGTATCTGCGTTTTATAAATATGAGTTTATCTTAAAAATCCGAGATGACGAACCGTAAGTAGTATTAGTACTTCCAGTTCAGATCCAAAAAGTAACATTACTTTTAAACTGTTCGCAAAATATAAAGATGATAATCTTATTTTTTAATTATTTTAAGTGAGCATCCTATTAGATAGGGATGATAATACCATGAGTGTTAAAGTACCCTGGGTGTTAAAATCATATGGGCAAGATTAGAAATATTTGCCTTTTGCAAATTATCATTACTGACAAAGAGGCAAGAAGATTAGAAAGGTGACTTAAAAACACAAAGTACTATTACCTTCGGCAAGATATGTTAAAGCAGTAAAAGTTCTATATGAGGAATTAGAGAAAATATTAAAGGAATTTTATGGCCATCAAACGTAAATTTATAGTTTTAAAAACTCGTTTAACATAAAACCAGAAGAAACTCCTGGAACTTTTCATATGAAATTTATTTTCAATCCAACGATATACTAAAAAATTGTTTTAAAGATTGAGGTTTATGAGAATCCTTTAGATGGAGATATAATAGAGCATCATAACAACGTAAAAATATAATATAGATAATGTTAACGATATAGTAATAACAATAATAATAAATCGAACAAAAACATACATAATAATCATAATAATAATAATAATAATAATAATAATAATAATAATAATAATAATAATAATAATAATAATAATAATAATAATAATAATAAATAATAATAATAATAAGAATCAATAATGATAATAATAATAATAATAATACATAATAATAATAATAATAATAATTAACAATAATAATAAATAATAATAATAATAATAACTAATTATATAAGTAATAATAATATAATTAATAATCAACAATATATAATAATAATAATAATAAAATAAAATAAAATAAAATAATAACACCTATCGAAATAGTAGATAGTGTCCATAAAGCCTTTCCGACATTACAAACATTTATTATGTATATTCCTTAAAAAAGGGTTATAAAAGGAGCAAAATTTCCTTGCTTGGTGGTAATACCTATATACGAAAGTATCTAAACGAAGGTGAGAAAGAAATTGGTCAACATAATAAATTGCATTTTAATTACTTGCCGAAGTTTCACAGAGCAGCTAATATGTTGAAAAAACTTTTAAAAACATAAAACCCTGACAAAAAAAAAGAGGTAAAGAAATCAAAAAACCGGGAAAATTTATTTACTCTCTTTCTTGTACAAATAATGGAAGTATGGCAAAACTAAACCGTAATTATCGCCGTGAGCAAGCAATGTTTAAAGAAGTAATTTTAGCACAAGCGACTACATTCAAGTAGTTCAACAGTTGATTTAAAATATAATGAGCATGATGAAAATCATTTTGCATGCCGTCAGGAGTTTATGAAAACGGCGAAAACTGTTAAAACTGTTAAAACAGTTAAAATAAATTGTGATTTAAATAGTAAAAGTATTGCAACACCATAAATGGACACCTTCAAAAAAAATTAGGAAAAAGCAGCATCAATTTTTAAATCAGGCAAATAGAAATTAAGAGTGGAATTTGAATGTGCGAAACAGATCTATCACAATTATTTATTGCACTATTAGATGTATTGAAGGAGCTCAATTGCAAAATATAAATATAAATACACAAATATGATAAAAAAAATATGATATAAATAAAAATGCAAATATAAATTGAAGGTGTATAAATAATTTACAATTTATTGAACAAATATTGCCCTACAAACAAGATCCTGAGAAATTACAAAAATGGTTACGAAGTTAGACAGAGATTGTATATGCCGCTACAGTGGCATTTTAGGTAGAGCGTCATAGTTACAAGGCACAGAGCCTGTGTTAGATCTCTTGTTCAAATAATTAGGTAGAAATTATTAAGAAAAGAGCCCCGCTTCTAGTAATCATATATAAACGTAGTTATACATAGTAAAATAAACATAGAAACATGGATAAACATAATAAAGCATATATAATTTACATTAATAAACATAGTTCTATATATATATATTATAAATATATATATACATAGCGTAAGCTATAATTATATAGGTATAGTATATATTATATGATATATATATATATATATATTGTAAACAGAATTATACATATGCATACATAAATTACATGCGAAATGTATGCTAGCATATTAATAAACATAGTATATATAATAAGCATAGATATAGATAGTTATATATATCTAGTATATATATATATATATTATATAATATATATATAGTATATAAATATATATATACATAGATATATATATATGATAGGTCGAAATGTGTCCAACAATACTCATTGGCTGATCGTGGATGTAGCTACTTCACCTTACAGATTCGAACTTCAAGAGAACGAAACGACTTGGTTGCATCTCAAAGGAACACACTCCTCCTCACATCCTGCGGGAGGTGCCATCCTCGGAATCGACACCCAGAATTCGTCCCGAACTCAGAGTTCTTCGTTTACTTTTCTACTCTTTTTTGAACTTAGAGATTGATGTAAAACCAGGAATTACAACTCCTCAATTTCCTATTCATTATTCCCGGTGACCATAAAGAAGTTCAAATCCCTAAATGTCGGGGCCAAAGGCTTCTGCTACTCAATTTCAATTGAGAATGTGGTCAAGGTCAAACCTCATTATTATGCAACATTTTCCAATTTTCTTTTCATCTAAAAAAAAATGCAACAACTTTCAAACCCCCAAATGCTTATTCTCCAACATGGTACTGCTACTTATGCTGGTTAATAATGGGTGCCACGTAGGTTACGCGTAATTTAGTGCTGGATGGCATTATTGTGTGTGTTTAGATAGGTGAATGGAGTAGTTTTGCGGTCTTTTTTAAACTTTACATGTTTTTCCTGCTATGAAAGACTAATGTTTACTAGTGCCTACAGCTATGTTTTTCTTGAGTCTGTGGTTTCTTGTTTCATATTGTATTGTATGATCGCTTGCTTATCTGCTTTTTCTGTGTGTTCTTGGAATGGGTTAGAGTATCATGTGTTTTCAAATTGTTTGTCGTGCCACAAAAATTATTAGATGTTTTTGTCTTATGTCGGGATATGCCCTAATGTGTCTTAACCATATGAAGGATTTGGGTATGGTAATAAAAAGTTGGAGGTCTGTTGTAATTAGTGTGATGGATGATTCATTAGATGATGCAGACATTCTATTGTAAGTTAGCTAAGTTTGAAATTTGGTTAGATGTATTGTTGGGCACTCGGGTTATCAAATAAGAAATTGCGTGTGTTTAAGTCCTGAGATGTGTAAGGTGGCTAATGATTAATGTCATATTGGCTGCATAGGTTTTATAAGTAGTTCCCGGCTGTGGCGTATTTTGTAGTTTTGGTAGGTCGCTATGAATAGTTGGAAATAAGGTAGGGGATCAAAGATGCTCCTTGAGGTACGCCTGTTTTTTGAATATTTACTTGTAGTGCGACTTGTAGAACAATATACTCGATGCTTTACCACTGAGCCAAATAAAATAAAATGTGCCGATTATGCAAATAATTTAACACCTCAAATATACTCAATAAGAACGAGAAAGGTAGGAGTCAGTGCTCGTGGCACGTTGATGTCGCCATGAAGGGAATGGCTTCGAGTTGCTTTAAAGCTGTCCTGAACCTAAACTTGTTTGGGCATGGGGGAATAGTCAGTGGTAAACGAATTCGAGTAATGGGATTGTCCTCAGTTCAAACACGTGTGGTTCAATTTCGGAGTAACGTGCAGTATATTTCCTTACCTCCACTATATTGTGTTCCTTTTGTTTTTATAGATCTATATATATATTAGGTCAATAATATTACGCTGTATATAGATATAGTTACTTATCCTTATCAGGCTATATATACTTATTATTACATATATTGTTAGTAATATATCTATCTAGGGGTATACATATTATTTATATAGTGAGTATATATATATATAGTAGGTATAGTTTTATATATAGTTAGTTAAGTACTACTTGATGTTTCGTAGAAGCCCGGTTTCCCCCCCACCGCCCTAGGCCCCCACACCCCCCCACCCCCCCTCAGGTCCTTTTTTTTTTCTTAATTATTAGTAGAAGCAATTTTTTTTGGACTTCTATCGGGCCATTGGCCAAAAGTGTGCACATTATTAAAAAGAAGGATCACCTAAAAGTTGTCAGCTCTGATCGAAAGGTTGATTAAAGCGTCCGCATTGACCAAAGAAGTTTGGGATAAATTTACAATTGTTTATGATCCAAATTTCCAAGCATTTTAGTGTTGCTGGACACGTAGATGAGGAGGAAGGAAAAATAAGGGCTCATTTTAAAAGCTGATAATATTCGCTTAAAGTGAGCCACCTAACTTTTTGCTCTAGGTATAATAGTTCAGCCGATATACCTGAAATGTCAGGTCTATTTCCGGTCATGTAGGCTAAATAAGGCATCTGTTTTTTTTGTTGTTTTTCTTTTTTCTATTTGAAAGATTTCAATCCGAACAGTCATAAAAATAATTTGCATTGTATTTCCAGATTGTTACCCAGTTTATTAAATTCCAACAGAATTTTGTATATCTTTGTTATTAATCCATGATAGTATTTGATTTTATTTATTTTATTTTTTATAGTATGGCGTCCCCGTCCACTCAACGTGTTCAGTTCGTGACAGCTGCAACCAAAAATTTAATTTAGTTGACTCGCCTAAATTGCATTAATGAAATAGATGCAGAAAAAGTATACTTTGTGCCTCAAATGCCAAGTTTTGAAGTTAATATTTTACAATATTCGTCAAGTTGGTTTGAACTTTTCAGAGAAGCTGCGAACCTAAACCTTAGAGAGGTTAGGTATACTATATATAATAGTATAATATTTATACTCCCACATATATTATTTCTACATATATATATATACTATATAACATATTACTATATATATATATATATACTTCATCCTAAACAGCATTAATTACATATGTTTTAGGTATAGCTAATAGTAGTATGCTTAGTATATATATATAATATAATACTCACATATCACATATATATATTATATGTATCTATATATAGTATATATATATATATATATATATTATATTATAGTATATATATAGTATATAATATATATATATATATATACTATAATAGTATATATATTATATATATATTATTATATATAAATATATAGCTATATATTATAATATATAGCTATATTATATAATAGTATATATATATATTACTATATATTATGTACTATATTATTATATAGATAATATATATATAATTATAATATAGTTTAGTATAATATATAGTATATCTAGTTAATATAATATAATATATATAAGTATATTATAATAACCTTATCATATTTTTAATATACATAATTATTTGTAACTAAAATACCAACTCAAATGGCTAAACATGCGCATCAATAAAGTGGAACAAATTGTATACAAGATATTGTCAAACATATACACAAAGAGCTTCATTCACGGAAATATCCAATTTCAAAGAAGAAACGTGAACTTGCATTAAATTCTAGTAAGGTATATTGAGGATCTATTTGACATTGCTGCTACGAAGATGCTGTATCACAAATGACTAAAAACAAAGATTATTCAATTTCTCGAATTACAAGACAGAAAGGACATCCAGGCTGCATGGCTGGTGTTGATTTAAAGTTGGCAAAAGGCTTGAAGAAAGGAAATCTGACAGGAAAGCCAGATTTTAGGAAGCTAAGAGAAAAGAACAATCTATTACATCAAAACCAAAAATACTATTTATATTTTTTTTATTTTTTAAATAACTTTTTCATTACTAATAATTACTCAATACTCTATCTCTTCTTTGTCTGTGACGATCTTCGATCTCTATATTACAGAAAGTTTTCTTTAAAAGAATCATTTAATACCTAATTTTTTTCATTTTTCAGCTTTCTGAGAGTATGACAGAAACTTTAGATGATGACGATGTAGAATATGCAAGATCTATGAACACATTATACTCTCCTGTTTTGGACAGTGAAGATCTTCCGGAATCAGGAAACCAGGCTGATGTTGAGGCATGTGCTTCTGTCACCAAAAGAAAAGGACAACGCAGTGGAACTCAAGCTGTCACTGAAAAACTACCATGTTACTGGACAGATGCAACATTTCGGTACAGAAAGCCATGAGAATATAATTTTAACAGACAGCTTGAAGTCGTTAGAATGTTAAGCAACTAAGAGTTGAGATATGACATATGATAGTTTTTGCACCTCGAACAATACAGCCACACGATGTATTATGAAAATAGAAAAATAAATATTCAAATAAGAAATTAGAGGAAGCAGTTGTACCACTGGGATGGTAAGATGTTATCAAACATCCTCAAGAAAGAAAATGTAGAGTGGGTTGCCATTCTTGATGAGCAATATCGAGAAGAGGAGCAGCTTTTAGGGCTACCAGCTTTAGAGGAATACAAGGTACAGGAATAATTCCTAGTCAAATAATCTGATAGCTGAATAGTGTTTGAAAAAGAAACTGGGGGCTAGCGGAAATAAATGTAATAGCAACAATGTGTTTCGACACTACATCGTCAATACAACGGGTCATGGTAAGGGAGCCTGTACCGCTGCTTGAAGAAAGCATTGAGGAAACAGAGACCTGTTATATTTGGCCTTTCGCCATCATATTTTGGAAGTGATCCTAAAAACACTATTCGATTGCAATAATGGGGTTAGGACACACTGGTCATGCCAACCAGAAATATGTCAAGAAAATAACCAGATCTCTTCTGTCTAATATAGAACTAGAACTCAGTACAACATGTAGGAATTGTGACCGGATAATTTCAACATACCCATTTAAAATATCAAGACCAAGTATGGAGCTTTCTGGCAAAAGTTGAGCTACCAAGAACATCACCAGAGTATGATTTAATCTAGCAAACTACTCACCTATGTTGTGATTTCAATGGGAAATAGTCTCTCCGGACGAATGTAAAATAATTTAGGGCTCCACTGGAGCTTCTCGACAGTCACGCCCGACATGGATGGCAAAAGCCACTTTATGCACGATAAATATTTATGTTGCGAGAGCAGTTTTCCATTTAGACAGAAGGCATAGAAAACTTCATTGAGTAAGATCACATGCAATTTATTTATTATTTATATTACTGATGTTATAAATTGGTGGCCATTTACTGCTTCCAATACTATCAAAGCTCCAAACTCAGATTTTAATTTGAAGTTAACATAGAAAACGGAGAAATTGACAGAGGTGTTTCGGAGAAAGTTTACAGAAGTTCTTAAATTATTTATGGTACCTTACCCCAGAGCACGTTTGTTTTGCTTTATTTAATGAGAATGTCTCGGAAGTATTAAAAAAAAGAAAATGGCCCAAAAGTTTTGTCTTATAAAGATGATAAAGATGATGACAATTTGTCACGGGTTTGTTAATGTGAAAATAACAATGAAATGTTAAGAGAATATTTCAAGCAGAAGACAATGTTCCTATTTCAAACAACTGAAACAATAGCCTGATGTTTTTGAAAAATTGTATACCATATCATTCTCAAACTTCTACATGAGGATCTCATGTCTGGAATGACAATTTAGAAATATCTGAAATGCTTTGGCCCTGGTCGCCTACAATTAGTAAGTTGCCTTAATAGAGCATGCAAAGAAAGGGCGAGTTAAACTGCTATTCAATGATTACAAGCAGAAACTTAACACACAACGAAGATAAAGACAAATGATTTCTCTTCCAGGTGGTATTGGGAATGTCGCAATCTTTATCGCCGACACATGCTGGACAACCTTTAGTCGATCAAGCTCGTAAATGTACTGACCATATCTCAAGCTGTTTTGTAAGATAAAACAAATAGAAAGGAATTACGAGAGAAGTAATTACTAAAAATAATAATTAAATTTTAAAATCTAAGGTAAAGGAATGATGACAATAAAACAATGATACCTTTATTATTTCGTACTATTCTTTAGGTTTCAGGCTAAGAGCCAAGTAATCAAGTAATAGTACTAGTCTAAAAAAAATGCCTACCTGACCTGAAATAGACCTAAATTTTCAGGTATATCTGCTAAACTATTAATACCAAAAGCAAAAAGTAAGTGCTCATTTAAAGCTAATATATAGCACTCTTAAAATTGAGTATATTTTTTTCCCTATGCTATCTAAAGATAACGGTTCTGCAAAAAAGCTAAAAATGTGAAAAATTTTTTTGCCAAACTGGCCATTATATCCCCATATAAAGTGACAAACACATGGTATCACTGATACATTGCACAACTACTTGATCGTAGAATTTGGATACAAACGAAAACTCGTTTAAAGCTAATAATACCCGTCTGTTAATATAATAATGAGCCCTTATTTTCTTCCTACCTAATTAATCGTAGTGTCCACAATCTACATAATAAGTAGAGTTTAGTAAAACAATGCCTATTTTTACCAAGCTTCAGCCAAATGGGGACGGGCTAAACCACCTCCGATCGAGCTGAAACTTTTAGGAGGATCATTTATCCTTCTAACCCCATTAGTTCCCACTGTATGATATATCATACGCAAAATAGGTGGCATTAAAATGGGGATTGTAACGAATATAAATATCTGTCTTTTTATTAATTAGTGTGAAGCTGAGATATTAGAAAGAAAATGTGTTTTTTCTAGCGTTTATGGCACCGCTTTTCCTGCTGTAATTAGGTAATAGCAACTCATTGGGTAATGATTTTTTTCAGTGGGACAAAATTTTCATGAACGTAAGTTCTGTTGACACCTGCATTAATCTCAATGCTTCTCTTACTATTATTCGTGTATTGATAAAGAGTTTGGAAACATCATATTTGTAGCCCTTCCATTTATAGTGATTTTTAGAGCCTATGAAGTCTGCATAAAGCCACATTTTTATTGTATGCGCAAAAACTAAACAATCGAGTATTTATTAGTATGTCATGATAATGTAATCATACCAGGGGAAATGTGGCATTTGCCAATATGACGTGAGAAGAGATGATCTGTATTTGATGCCTACCTTACAAAAAATTAAGTAATACTATATAACTATTATATATTCATTATAGTTTTATATATATAAGTATATGAATAAATATATAGTATATATAAATATAGTGTAATAATATTATAAGGGGGAGTCAGGTGAGAGTATTATATTATACTATAAATTAATATATAATATATATATATTCTTGTCAAAAAATGGCCAAAGGAAACTGAATATTGTACGTGACGCGGAGGAAATCTTAAACATTCTGGATAATAATGAGCAATCAGAAAATGTTAGTGCTGAAATTGATATGGCAGAAAAAAAATTGAAATTATTCTCCATACTCCACAAGATTGTCAGGACTCTGATAGAGATGCTGCCAGCAGCTATGTTGAGGAATCTTTTTCCAATATCAGGGACATTGGTAGGGGTGTTTTATCACAAAGAGCAGAGCTAAGGGCGGTGAGAAAAGAAGATAAGTGGGACATTCTAATAGACGAAGAAGAAATAACATCAGAACCATCACATAATCCACCAAAAAGACAATGTAAAACTACAAGTAAAAAAAAGTTAACAAAAATATACAGCGGTAGGATGGCTAAGTGTTTTTTCTTTTATTCCGACGAAGCAGGTATATAAAAAACGTAACGAGTTTGCTGTGCCTGTGGACTCGGAAGGAGGAAAACACTTAGTCATCCAAAACATAGTGTTGATGATTGGTTGAACGAATTGCAGGCTGCTAAGTGTAATCTCTAGGAAGGGAAAAGCAACATCATCATCATTATCATCAATCATCACGCAGCAGATGGTCGGTGGGGGTGGTAGTGTGTTTGCTTGCTCGGTCGGACTTAGAAAAGAACTTCAGCCAGTTCAACCATCATCCATGAGGTATGGATCTCTACTAGATCTTTTGCCCGACGAAGCAGGATAGCAAATCGAAACGTCTGATGATTTGCTGTAATGTGGACTCAAAAACGCAGACCGGCAGGAAAAAACTTAGTAGTGTTAGTAATCCAAGCTACCACGGTGTTGATGGCTGGAGAATTAGCAAGGCTGCTAAGTATATCTCTAAGGATATATATATTATAAATATATATATATAATATACTATATTATATATATAGTATATATATATCATTATAATATATATATATATATGATTATATAATTTATATATATTAATATATTATATATATTTATTATAATATATATATATATATATAATATATTATATATATAATATATATATATATATTATAATATATATATATATTATATAATATATAATAATTATATATATAATATATTATAGTGTTATATTATATATATATATGTTATATATATATATATATATTTATATATTCATATATAAAAATATAGATAGATATACTTATGTCTTTAACTACAAATACATATTTATAGTATGATATTATATAGTATAATAACTTTACTACTATAATATATGTATATATATAGTATATATATAGTCAAATAAAAAGATAAATTTATCTGAAATCTTTGGTAGTTATTTATATATTTATATAATAATATAGTATAAGGTATATATATATATATTACTAACTATAATCTAGTATTTAATATGATCTTATATATATCATACTTATTAATATATATAGTATTAATATATATATAGTTATTACTTACTAGGTTGGGGTAGGGGTATAAGCTTCTCGTAATCACTTACTATATTCGTAGGATAAGTACGTTTAATTTATATAACTTAGGTAAGTCGTAGATTATGGTACCTATTTTGTGCAATAGAAATGATCTTATATGAATCTTTTATATCCCCAAAATAGCATTCAGATTTATTCGCGAATGACGCAACATGCCCACTGTATTTTGCCCAGATAGTTCATTAACGGGTAAAAAACGAGAGGTTTTATCTATGAAAGATCTTTAATATTTAATAACAAACACATTACCATTACCTTTAAAACACGAAAGATTACTGACACTACATATATTAAATTCCTATTTCAGTTATACTGCAAACTTGATTCAAACTTGATCTATGGGCAATCTGCACAACCTTGGCCCATGGCCCGTTAAGCATTTCGAACAATCGACAATTGCTGGATCCAAGTCCTTAGATATATATATATATATTATATATATATATATATATATAATATATAATATATATAATTATTAATATATATTTTATATTATATATTGTTTATATAATTAATTTATATGATACAGTCTTAGGTATTTCTTTATAATAAAAAGTGTATGTATTATTATAGTATAGAGAATGAGCTTGGGTTGGTGCTAGCACGAAAGATTACTGACATTATAACTCTAAATTAAAATCTCATGCGTTTAATTCTAGATGGTAGCACAAGTATTTGTTGAAATCTCATTTTTTATACTGCATACTTGATTCAAACTTGATCTAACAAGAATTGTATTAAATAATTTTTACTCAGCATTCATGCTGCTAACAAAATCATTAATGCATATGTATGAGAGAAGGTGTTCATGCTACATTAAAGTTGGAATGAATAATAGTATTCACTATGGGACACTTAGTAGGACTTTAGTATTCATGGTAGAGGCATTTAGCAAAACTTCGGTATTCACTACATTATTTGTACCAAGAGACACCTAGTATGACCTTAGGTTTCACTATACAAGATACTCAGGAGGATTTCAGTAGTAGCACTAGAAACTATTAGTAGAATCAATATTCCTATTTTTAAAAACGTATTAGGAATTTAATATTCACAAAATAGGAAA